>OX101808.2:44726371-44746371 GCA_944452925.2 Chrysolina oricalcia | reverse complement strand
CGATTCGATTCGATTCGATTCGATTCGATTCGATTCGATTCGATCCGATTCGATTCGATCCGATTCGATCCGATCCGATTCGATTCGATTCGATTCGATTCGATCCGATCCGATCCGATCCGATTCGATTCGATTCGATCCGATTCGATTCGATCCGATTCGATTCGATTCGATTCGATTCGATTCGATTAGATTCGATCCGATTCGATCCGATTCGATCCGATCCGATTCGATTCGATTCGATTCGATCCGATTCGATTCGATCCGATTCGATCCGATTCGATCCGATTCGATTCGATTCGATTCGATTCGATCCGATCAGATTCGATCCGATCCGATCCGATTCGATTCGATTCGATCCGATTCGATACGATTCGATTCCGATCCGATCCGATCCGATTCGATTCGATTCGATTCGATTCGATCCGATTCGATTCGATTCGATTCGATTCGATTCGATTCGATCCGATCCGATCCGATTAGATCTGATTCGATCCGATCCGATTCGATTCGATCCGATTCGATCCGATTCGATTCGATCGGATTCGATCCGATTCGATCCGATTCGATTCGATTCCGATCCGATCCGATCCGATCCGATTCGATCCGATCCGATCCGATTCGATTCGATTCGATCCGATTCGATCCGATTCGATCCGATTCGATTCGATCCGATTCGATTCGATTCGATCCGATTCGATTCGATTCGATCCGATTCGATCCGATTCGATTCGATCCGATTCGATCCGATCCGATCCGATTCGATCCGATTCGATCCGATTCGATCCGATCCGATTCGATCCAATTCGATTCGATCCGATCCGATTCGATTCGATTCGATTCGATTCGATCCGATTCGATTCGATCCGATTCGATCCGATTCGATCCGATTCGATTCGATTCGATCCGATTCGATTCGATCCGATTCGATTCGATCCGATTCGATCCGATTCGATTCGATTCGATCCGATTCGATTCGATCCGATTCGATTCGATTCGATTCGATTCCGATCCGATTCGATTCGATCCGATTCGATCCGATCCGATCCGATCCGATCCGATTCGATTCGATTCGATCCGATTCGATCCGATTCGATCCGATTCGATCCGATTCGATCCGATCCGATTCGATCCGATTCGATTCGATCCGATTCGATTCGATTCGATCCGATTCGATTCGATTCGATTCGATCCGATTCGTTCCGATTCGATCCGATTCGATTCGATTCGATCCGATTCGATTTGATTCGATCCGATTCGATTCGATTCGATTCGATTCGATTCGATTCGATCCGATTCGATTCGATCCGATTCGATCCGATTCGATCCGATTCGATCCGATTCGATCCGATTCGATCCGATTCGATTCGATTCCGATCCGATCCGATTCGATCCGATCCGATTCGATTCGATCCGATCCGATCCGATTCGCTTCGATTCGATTCGATTCGATTCGATCCGATTCGATTCGATCCGATTCGATCCGATTCGATCCGATTCGATCCGATTCGATTCGATCCGATTCGATCCGATTCGATCCGATTCGATCCGATCCGATTCGATCCGATCCGATTCGATTCGATTCGATTCGATCCGATTCGATCCGATTCTATCCGATTCGATTCGATCCGATCCGATTCGATTCGATTCGATTCGATCCGATTCGATTCGATTCGATTCGATTCGATTCGATTCGATTCCGATCCGATTCGATTCGATCCAATTCGATCCGATCCGATTCGATTAGATTCGATCCGATTCGATCCGATTCGATCCGATTCGATCCGATTCGATCCGATCCGATTCGATTCGATTCGATTCGATTCGATCCGATTCGATTCGATTCGATTCGATCCGATTCGATTCGATTCGATTCGATCCGATTCGATTCGATTCGATTCGATTCGATTCCGATCCGATTCGATTCGATCCAATTCGATCCGATCCGATTCGATTAGATTCGATCCGATTCGATCCGATTCGATCCGATCCGATTCGATTCGATTCGATTCGATCCGATTCGATTCGATCCGATTCGATCCGATTCGATTCGATTCGATTCGATCCGATTCGTTCCGATTCGATCCGATTCGATTCGATTCGATCCGATTCGATTCGATTCGATTCGATCCGATTCGTTCCGATTCGATCCGATTCGATTCGATTCGATCCGATTCGATTTGATTCGATCCGATTCGATTCGATTCGATTCGATTCGATTCGATTCGATCCGATTCGATTCGATCCGATTCGATCCGATTCGATCCGATTCGATCCGATTCGATCCGATTCGATCCGATTCGATTCGATTCCGATCCGATCCGATTCGATCCGATCCGATTCGATTCGATCCGATCCGATCCGATTCGCTTCGATTCGATTCGATTCGATTCGATCCGATTCGATTCGATCCGATTCGATCCGATTCGATCCGATTCGATCCGATTCGATTCGATTCCGATCCGATCCGATTCGATCCGATCCGATTCGATTCGATCCGATCCGATCCGATTCGCTTCGATTCGATTCGATTCGATTCGATCCGATTCGATTCGATCCGATTCGATCCGATCCGATCCGATTCGATCCGATCCGATTCGATTCGATCCGATCCGATCCGATTCGCTTCGATTCGATTCGATTCGATTCGATCCGATTCGATTCGATCCGATTCGATCCGATTCGATCCGATTCGATCCGATTCGATTCGATCCGATTCGATCCGATTCGATCCGATTCGATCCGATCCGATTCGATCCGATCCGATTCGATTCGATTCGATTCGATCCGATTCGATCCGATTCTATCCGATTCGATTCGATCCGATCCGATTCGATTCGATTCGATTCGATCCGATTCGATTCGATTCGATTCGATTCGATTCGATTCGATTCGATTCCGATCCGATTCGATTCGATCCAATTCGATCCGATCCGATTCGATTAGATTCGATCCGATTCGATCCGATTCGATCCGATTCGATCCGATCCGATTCGATTCGATTCGATTCGATTCGATCCGATTCGATTCGATTCGATTCGATCCGATTCGATTCGATTCGATTCGATCCGATTCGATTCGATTCGATTCGATTCGATTCCGATCCGATTCGATTCGATCCAATTCGATCCGATCCGATTCGATTAGATTCGATCCGATTCGATCCGATTCGATCCGATCCGATTCGATTCGATTCGATTCGATCCGATTCGATTCGATCCGATTCGATCCGATTCGATTCGATCCGATTCGATTCGATCCGATTCGATTCGATCCGATTCGATCCGATTCGATTCGATTCGATTCGATTCGATCCGATTCGATCCGATTCGATTCGATCCGATTCGATCCGATCCGATTCGATTCGATCCGATTCGATCCGATTCGATCCGATCCGATTCGATCCGATTCGATTCGATCCGATTCGATTCGATTCGATTCGATCCGATTCGATTCGATCCGATTCGATCCGATTCGATCCGATTCGATTCGATTCGATTCGATTCGATCCGATTCGATTCGATCCGATTCGATTCGATCCGATTCGATCCGATTCGATTCGATTCGATCCGATTCGATTCGATCCGATTCGATTCGATTCGATTCGATTCCGATCCGATTCGATTCGATTCGATTCGATCCGATTCGATCCGATCCGATTCGATTCGATTCGATCCGATTCGATCCGATTCGATCCGATTCGATCCGATTCGATCCGATCCGATTCGATCCGATTCGATTCGATTCGATCCGATTCGATTCGATTCGATCCGATTCGATTCGATTCGATCCGATTCGTTCCGATTCGATCCGATTCGATTCGATTCGATCCGATTCGATTCGATCCGATTCGATTCGATTCGATTCGATCCGATTCGATTCGATCCGATTCGATCCGATTCGATCCGATTCGATCCGATTCGATCCGATTCGATCCGATTCGATTCGATTCCAATCCGATTCGATCCGATCCGATCCGATTCGATTCGATCCGATTCGATTCGATCCGATTCGATCCGATTCGATCCGATTCGATTCGATTCGATCCGATCCGATTCGATCCGATTCGATTCGATTCGATTCGATTCGATTCGATTCGATTCGATTCGATCCGATTCGATTCGATCCGATTAGATCTGATTCGATCCTATCCGATCCGATTCGATTCGATCCGATTCGATTCGATTCGATTCGATTCGATTCGATTCGATTCGATTCGATTCGATTCGATTCGATTCGATTCGATTCGATTCGATTCGATTCGATTCGATTCGATTCGATTCGATTCGATCCGATTCGATTCGATCCGATTCGATCCGATCCGATTCGATTCGATTCGATTCGATTCGATCCGATCCGATTCGATCCGATCCGATTCGATTCGATTCGATCCGATTCGATTCGATCCGATTCGATTCGATTCGATTCGATTCGATTCGATTCGATTAGATTCGATCCGATTCGATCCGATTCGATCCGATTCGATCTGATTCGATCCTATCCGATCCGATTCGATTCGATCCGATTCGATTCGATCCGATTCGATTCGATTCGATTCGATTCGATTCGATTCGATTCGATTCGATTCGATTCGATTCGATCCGATTCGATTCGATCCGATTCGATCCGATCCGATCCGATCCGATTCGATTCGATTCGATCCGATTCGATTCGATCCGATTCGATCCGATTCGATTCGATCCGATTCGATTCGATTCGATCCGATTCGATTCGATCCGATTCGATCCGATTCGATTCGATCCGATTCGATCCGATCCGATCCGATTCGATTCGATCCGATTCGATCCGATTCGATCCAATCCGATTCGATCCGATTCGATTCGATTCGATCCGATTCGATTCGATTCGATCCGATTCGATTCGATCCGATTCGATTCGATCCGATTCGATCCGATTCGATCCGATTCGATTCGATTCGATTCGATCCGATTCGATTCGATCCGATTCGATTCGATCCGATTCGATCCGATTCGATTCGATCCGATTCGATCCGATCCGATTCGATTCGATTCGATTCGATTCGATTCGATTCGATCCGATCCGATTCGATCCGATCCGATTCGATTCGATTCGATCCGATTCGATTCGATTCGATCCGATTCGATTCGATTCGATTCGATTCGATTCGATTCGATTCGATTCGATTCGATTCGATTCGATTCGATTCGATTCGATTCGATTCGATTCGATTCGATTCGATTCGATTCGATTCGATTCGATTCGATTCGATTCGATTAGATTCGATCCGATTCAATCCGATTCGATCCGATCCGATTCGATTCGATTCGATTCGATTCGATTCGATTCGATTCGATTCGATTCGATTCGATTCGATTCGATCCGATTCGATTCGATCCGATTAGATCTGATTCGATCCGATCCGATTCGATTCGATTCGATTCGATTCGATTCGATCCGATTCGATTCGATCCGATTCGATCCGATCCGATTCGATTCGATTCGATTCGATTCGATTCGATCCGATCCGATTCGATCCGATCCGATTCGATTCGATTCGATCCGATTCGATTCGATTCGATCCGATTCGATTCGATTCGATTCGATTCGATTCGATTCGATTCGATTCGATTCGATTCGATTCGATTCGATTCGATTCGATTCGATTCGATTCGATTCGATTCGATTCGATTCGATTCGATTCGATTCGATTCGATTCGATTCGATTCGATTCGATTCGATTCGATTAGATCCGATCCGATTCGATTCGATTCGATCCGATTCGATTCGATTCGATCCGATTCGATTCGATTCGATTCGATTCGATTCGATTCGATTCGATTCGATTCGATTCGATTCGATTCGATTCGATTCGATTCGATTCGATTCGATTCGATTCGATTCGATTCGATTCGATTCGATTCGATTCGATTCGATTCGATTCGATTCGATTCGATTCGATTCGATTCGATTCGATTCGATTCGATTCGATTCGATTCGATTAGATTCGATCCGATTCGATCCGATTCGATTCGATTCGATTCAATTCGATTCGATCCGATTCGATTCGATCCGATTCGATCCGATTCGATCCGATTCGATTCGATCGGATTCGATCCGATTCGATCCGATTCGATCCGATTCGATCCGATCCGATTCGATCCGATTCGATTCGATCCGATCCGATTCGATTCGATTCGATTCGATCCGATTCGATTCGATCCGATTCGATCCGATTCGATCCGATTCGATTCGATTCGATCCGATTCGATTCGATCCGATTCGATTCGATCCGATTCGATCCGATTCGATTCGATTCCGATCCGATTCGATTCGATCCGATTCGATCCGATCCGATCCGATTCGATTCGATTCGATCCGATTCGATCCGATTCGATCCGATTCGATCCGATTCGATCCGATCCGATTCGATCCGATTCGATTCGATCCGATTCGATCCGATTCGATCCGATTCGATTCGATTCGATTCGATCCGATTCGATTCGATCCGATTCGATTCGATCCGATTCGATCCGATTCGATTCGATTCCGATCCGATTCGATCCGATCCGATTCGATCCGATTCGATTCGATTCGATCCGATTCGATTCGATCCGATTCGATTCGATTCGATTCGATCCGATTCGATTCGATCCGATTCGATTCGATTCGATCCGATTCGATCCGATTCGATCCGATTCGATCCGATTCAATTCGATTCCGATCCGATCCGATTCGATCCGATCCGATTCGATTCGATCCGATCCGATCCGATTCGCTTCGATTCGATTCGATTCGATCCGATTCGATTCGATCCGATTCGATCCGATTCGATCCGATTCGATCCGATTCGATTCGATCCGATTCGATCCGATTCGATCCGATCCGATCCGATTCGATCCGATCCGATTCGATTCGATTCGATTCGATCCGATTCAATCCGATTCTATCCGATT
Organism: Chrysolina oricalcia; assembly: GCA_944452925.2. Classification (NCBI taxonomy): domain Eukaryota; kingdom Metazoa; phylum Arthropoda; class Insecta; order Coleoptera; family Chrysomelidae; genus Chrysolina; species Chrysolina oricalcia. The sequence goes on along the minus strand of OX101808.2, from coordinate 44,739,436 downwards.
CGATTCGATCCGATTCGATTCGATTCGATTCGATTCGATTCCGATCCGATTCGATTCGATCCAATTCGATCCGATCCGATTCGATTAGATTCGATCCGATTCGATCCGATTCGATCCGATCCGATTCGATTCGATTCGATTCGATCCGATTCGATTCGATCCGATTCGATTCGATTCGATTCGATCCGATTCGATTCGATTCGATTCGATTCGATTCGATTCCGATCCGATTCGATTCGATCCAATTCGATCCGATCCGATTCGATTAGATTCGATCCGATTCGATCCGATTCGATCCGATCCGATTCGATTCGATTCGATTCGATTCGATCCGATTCGATTCGATCCGATTCGATCCGATTCGATTCGATCCGATTCGATTCGATCCGATTCGATTCGATCCGATTCGATCCGATTCGATTCGATTCGATCCGATTCGATCCGATTCGATTCGATCCGATTCGATCCGATCCGATTCGATTCGATCCGATTCGATCCGATTCGATCCGATCCGATTCGATCCGATTCGATTCGATCCGATTCGATTCGATTCGATTCGATCCGATTCGATTCGATCCGATTCGATCCGATTCGATCCGATTCGATTCGATTCGATCCGATTCGATTCGATTCGATCCGATTCCATTCGATTCGATCCGATTCGTTCCGATTCGATCCGATTCGATTCGATTCGATCCGATTCGATTCGATCCGATTCGATTCGATTCGATTCGATCCGATTCGATTCGATCCGATTCGATCCGATTCGATCCGATTCGATCCGATTCGATCCGATTCGATCCGATTCGATTCGATTCCGATCCGATCCGATTCGATCCGATCCGATTCGATTCGATCCGATTCGATTCGATCCGATTCGATCCGATTCGATTCGATTCGATCCGATCCGATTCGATCCGATTCGATTCGATTCGATTCGATCCGATTAGATCTGATTCGATCCTATCCGATCCGATTCGATTCGATCCGATTCGATTCGATTCGATTCGATTCGATTCGATTCGAATCGATTCGATTCGATTCGATTCGATTCGATTCGATTCGATTCGATTCGATTCGATTCGATTCGATCCGATTCGATTCGATCCGATTCGATCCGATCCGATTCGATTCGATTCGATTCGATCCGATCCGATCCGATCCGATCCGATTCGATTCGATTCGATCCGATTCGATTCGATCCGATTCGATTCGATTCGATTCGATTCGATTCGATTAGATTCGATCCGATTCGATCCGATTCGATCCGATTCGATCCGATCCGATTCGATTCGATTCGATTCGATTCGATCCGATTCGATTCGATCCGATTCGATCCGATTCGATCCGATTCGATTCGATCGGATTCGATCCGATTCGATCCGATTCGATTCGATTCCGATCCGATCCGATTCGATCCGATCCGATCCGATCCGATTCGATTCGATTCGATCCGATTCGATTCGATCCGATTCGATCCGATTCGATTCGATCCGATTCGATTCGATTCGATTCGATTCGATCCGATTTGATTCGATCCGATTCGATCCGATTCGATTCGATCCGATTCGATCCGATCCGATCCGATTCGATTCGATCCGATTCGATCCGATTCGATCCGATTCGATTCGATCCGATTCGATCCGATTCGATCCGATTCGATTCGATTCGATCCGATTCGATTCGATCCGATTCGATTCGATCCGATTCGATCCGATTCGATTCGATTCGATCCGATTCGATTCGATCCGATTCGATTCGATTCGATTCGATTCGATTCGATTCCGATCCGATTCGATTCGATCCGATCCGATTCGATTCGATTCGATTCGATCCGATTCGATCCGATTCTATCCGATTCGATTCGATCCGATCCGATTCGATTCGATTCGATTCGATCCGATTCGATTCGATTCGATTCGATTCGATTCGATTCGATTCGATTCCGATCCGATTCGATTCGATCCAATTCGATCCGATCCGATTCGATTAGATTCGATCCGATTCGATCCGATTCGATCCGATCCGATTCGATTCGATTCGATTCGATCCGATTCGATTCGATTCGATTCGATTCGATTCGATTCGATTCGATTCCGATCCGATTCGATTCGATCAAATTCGATCCGATCCGATTCGATTAGATTCGATCCGATTCGATCCGATTCGATCCGATCCGATTCGATTCGATTCGATCCGATTCGATTCGATCCGATTCGATTCGATTCGATTCGATCCGATTCGATTCGATTCGATTCGATTCGATTCGATTCCGATCCGATTCGATTCGATCCAATTCGATCCGATCCGATTCGATTAGATTCGATCCGATTCGATCCGATTCGATCCGATCCGATTCGATTCGATTCGATCCGATTCGATTCGATCCGATTCGATCCGATTCGATTCGATCCGATTCGATTCGATCCGATTCGATTCGATTCGATCCGATTCGATCCGATTCGATTCGATTCGATCCGATTCGATCCGATTCGATCCAATCCGATTCGATTCGATCCGATTCGATCCGATTCGATCCGATACGATTCGATCCGATTCGATTCGATCCGATTCGATTCGATTCGATTCGATCCGATTCGATTCGATCCGATTCGATCCGATTCGATCCGATTCGATTCGATTCGATCCGATTCGATTCGATCCGATTCGATTCGATCCGATTCGATCCGATTCGATTCGATTCGATCCGATTCGATTCGATCCGATTCGATTCGATCTGATTCGATTCGATTCGATTCGATTCCGATCGGATTCGATTCGATTCGATCCGATTCGATCCGATCCGATTCGATTCGATTCGATTCGATCCGATTCGATCCGATTCGATCCGATTCGATCCGATTCGATCCGATCCGATTCGATCCGATTCGATTCGATTCGATTCGATCCGATTCGATTCGATTCGATTCGATCCGATTCGATTCGATTCGATCCGATTCGTTCCGATTCGATCCGATTCGATTCGATTCGATCCGATTCGATTCGATCCGATTCGATTCGATTCGATTCGATCCGATTCGATTCGATCCGATTCGATCCGATTCGATCCGATTCGATCCGATTCGATCCGATTCGATCCGATTCGATTCGATTCCGATCCGATCCGATTCGATCCGATCCGATTCGATTCGATCCGATTCGATTCGATCCGATTCGATCCGATTCGATTCGATTCGATCCGATCCGATTCGATCCGATTCGATTCGATTCGATTCGATTCGATTCGATCCGATTCGATTCGATTCGATCCGATTAGATCTGATTCGATCCTATCCGATCCGATTCGATTCGATCCGATTCGATTCGATTCGATTCGATTCGATTCGATTCGATTCGATTCGATTCGATTCGATTCGATTCGATCCGATTCGATTCGATTCGATTCGATTCGATCCGATCCGATTCGATTCGATTCGATTCGATTCGATCCGATCCGATTCGATCCGATCCGATTCGATTCGATTCGATCCGATTCGATTCGATCCGATTCGATTCGATTCGATTCGATTCGATTCGATTCGATTCGATTAGATTCGATCCGATTCGATCCGATTCGATCCGATTCGATCCGATTCGATCTGATTCGATCCTATCCGATCCGATTCGATTCGATCCGATTCGATTCGATCCGATTCGATTCGATTCGATTCGATTCGATTCGATTCGATTCGATTCGATTCGATTCGATTCGATTCGATTCGATTCGATTCGATTCGATTCGATTCGATTCGATTCGATTCGATTCGATCCGATTCGATTCGATCCGATTCGATCCGATCCGATCCGATCCGATTCGATTCGATTCGATCCGATTCGATTCGATCCGATTCGATCCGATTCGATTCGATCCGATTCGATTCGATCCGATTCGATTCGATTCGATTCGATCCGATTCGATTCGATTCGATCCGATTCGATCCGATTCGATTCGATCCGATTCGATCCGATCCGATCCGATTCGATTCGATCCGATTCGATCCGATTCGATTCGATCCGATCCGATTCGATCCGATTCGATTCGATCCGATTCGATTCGATTCGATTCGATCCGATTCGATTCGATCCGATTCGATCCGATTCGATCCGATTCGATTCGATTCGTTCCGATTCGATTCGATCCGATTCGATTCGATCCGATTCGATCCGATTCGATTCGATCCGATTCGATCCGATCCGATTCGATTCGATTCGATTCGATTCGATCCGATCCGATTCGATCCGATCCGATTCGATTCGATTCGATCCGATTCGATTCGATTCGATCCGATTCGATTCGATTCGATTCGATTCGATTCGATTCGATTCGATTCGATTCGATTCGATTCGATTCGATTCGATTCGATTCGATTCGATTCGATTCGATTCGATTCGATTCGATTCGATTCGATTCGATTCGATTCGATTCGATTCGATTCGATTCGATTCGATTCGATTCGATTCGATTCGATTCGATTCGATTCGATTCGATTCGATTCGATTCGATTCGATTCGATTCGATTCGATTCGATTCGATTAGATTCGATCCTATTCGATCCGATTCGATTCGATTCGATTCGATCCGATTCGATTCGATCCGATTCGATCCGATTCGATCCGATTCGATTCGATCGGATTCGATCCGATTCGATCCGATTCGATTCGATCCGATTCGATTCGATTCGATTCGATTCGATTCGATTCGATTCGATTAGATTCGATCCGATTCGATCCGATTCGATCCGATTCGATCCGATTCGATCTGATTCGATCCTATCCGATCCGATTCGATTCGATCCGATTCGATTCGATCCGATTCGATTCGATTCGATTCGATTCGATTCGATTCGATTCGATTCGATTCGATTCGATTCGATTCGATTCGATTCGATTCGATTCGATTCGATTCGATTCGATTCGATTCGATTCGATTCGATCCGATTCGATTCGATCCGATTCGATCCGATCCGATCCGATCCGATTCGATTCGATTCGATCCGATTCGATTCGATCCGATTCGATCCGATTCGATTCGATCCGATTCGATTCGATCCGATTCGATTCGATTCGATTCGATCCGATTCGATTCGATTCGATCCGATTCGATCCGATTCGATTCGATCCGATTCGATCCGATCCGATCCGATTCGATTCGATCCGATTCGATCCGATTCGATTCGATCCGATCCGATTCGATCCGATTCGATTCGATCCGATTCGATTCGATTCGATTCGATCCGATTCGATTCGATCCGATTCGATCCGATTCGATCCGATTCGATTCGATTCGTTCCGATTCGATTCGATCCGATTCGATTCGATCCGATTCGATCCGATTCGATTCGATCCGATTCGATCCGATCCGATTCGATTCGATTCGATTCGATTCGATCCGATCCGATTCGATCCGATCCGATTCGATTCGATTCGATCCGATTCGATTCGATTCGATCCGATTCGATTCGATTCGATTCGATTCGATTCGATTCGATTCGATTCGATTCGATTCGATTCGATTCGATTCGATTCGATTCGATTCGATTCGATTCGATTCGATTCGATTCGATTCGATTCGATTCGATTCGATTCGATTCGATTCGATTCGATTCGATTCGATTCGATTCGATTCGATTCGATTCGATTCGATTCGATTCGATTCGATTCGATTCGATTCGATTCGATTCGATTCGATTCGATTCGATTAGATTCGATCCTATTCGATCCGATTCGATTCGATTCGATTCGATCCGATTCGATTCGATCCGATTCGATCCGATTCGATCCGATTCGATTCGATCGGATTCGATCCGATTCGATCCGATTCGATTCGATTCCGATCCGATCCGATTCGATCCGATCCGATCTGATCCGATCCGATTCGATTCGATTCGATCCGATTCGATCCGATTCGATCCGATTCGATTGGATCCGATTCGATTCGATTCGATTCGATCCGATTCGATTCGATTCGATTCGATCCGATTCGATCCGATTCGATTCGATTCGATCCGATTCGATCCGATCCGATTCGATTCGATCCGATTCGATCCGATTCGATCCGATCCGATTCGATCCGATTCGATTCGATCCGATCCGATTCGATTCGATTCGATTCGATCCGATTCGATTCGATCCGATTCGATCCGATTCGATCCGATTCGATTCGATTCGATCCGATTCGATTCGATCCGATTCGATTCGATCCGATTCGATCCGATTCGATTCGATTCCGATCCGATTCGATTCGATCCGATTCGATCCGATCCGATCCGATCCGATTCGATTCGATTCGATCCGATTCGATCCGATTCGATCCGATTCGATCCGATTCGATCCGATCCGATTCGATCCGATTCGATTCGATCCGATTCGATTCGATCCGATTCGATTCGATTCGATTCGATTCGATCCGATTCGTTCCGATTCGATCCGATTCGATTCGATTCGATCCGATTCGATTCGATCCGATTCGATTCGATTCGATTCGATCCGATTCGATTCGATTCGATCCGATTCGATCCGATTCGATCCGATTCGATCCGATTCGATCCGATTCGATCCGATTCGATCCGATTCGATTCGATTCCGATCCGATCCGATTCGATCCGATCCGATTCGATTCGATCCGATCCGATCCGATTCGATTCGATTCGATTCGATTCGATTCGATTCGATCCGATTCGATCCGATTCGATCCGATTCGATCCGATTCGATTCGATCCGATTCGATCCGATTCGATCCGATCCGATCCGATTCGATCCGATCCGATTCGATTCGATTCGATTCGATCCGATTCGATCCGATTCTATCCGATTCGATTCGATCCGATCCGATTCGATTCGATTCGATCCGATTCGATTCGATTCGATTCGATTCGATTCGATTCGATTCCGATCCGATTCGATTCGATCCAATTCGATCCGATCCGATTCGATTAGATTCGATCCGATTCGATCCGATTCGATCCGATCCGATTCGATTCGATTCGATTCGATTCGATCCGATTCGATTCGATCCGATTCGATTCGATTCGATTCGATTCGATCCGATTCGATTCGATTCGATTCGATTCGATTCGATTCCATTCCGATCCGATTCGATTCGATCCAATTCGATCCGATCCGATTCGATTAGATTCGATCCGATTCGATCCGATTCGATCCGATCCGATTCGATTCGATTCGATTCGATCCGATTCGATTCGATCCGATTCGATCCGATTCGATTCGATCCGATCCGATTCGATTCGATTCGATTCGATTCGATTCGATTCCGATCCGATTCGATTCGATCCAATTCGATCCGATCCGATTCGATTAGATTCGATCCGATTCGATCCGATTCGATCCGATCCGATTCGATTCGATTCGATTCGATTCGATCCGATTCGATTCGATCCGATTCGATTCGATTCGATTCGATTCGATCCGATTCGATTCGATTCGATTCGATTCGATTCGATTCCATTCCGATCCGATTCGATTCGATCCAATTCGATCCGATCCGATTCGATTAGATTCGATCCGATTCGATCCGATTCGATCCGATCCGATTCGATTCGATTCGATTCGATCCGATTCGATTCGATCAGATTCGATCCGATTCGATTCGATCCGATTCGATTCGATCCGATTCGATTCGATCCGATTCGATCCGATTCGATTCGATTCGATCCGATTCGATCCGATTCGATTCGATCCGATTCGATCCGATCCGATTCGATTCGATCCGATTCGATCCGATTCGATCCGATCCGATTCGATCCGATTCGATTCGATTCGATCCGATTCGATCCGATTCGATCCGATTCGATTCGATTCGATCCGATTCGATTCGATTCGATTCGATTCGATTCGATCCGGTTCGATTCGATTCGATTCGATTCGTTCCGATTCGATCCGATTCGATTCGATTCGATCCGATTCGATTCGATCCGATTCGATTCGATTCGATTCGATCCGATTCGATTCGATCCGATTCGATCCGATTCGATCCGATTCGATCCGATTCGATCCGATTCGATCCGATTCGATTCGATTCCGATCCGATCCGATTCGATCCGATCCGATTCGATTCGATCCGATTCGATTCGATCCGATTCGATCCGATTCGATTCGATTCGATCCGATCCGATTCGATCCGATTCGATTCGATTCGATTCGATTCGATTCGATTCGATTCGATTCGATCCGATTCGATTCGATTCGATCCGATTAGATCTGATTCGATCCTATCCGATCCGATTCGATTCGATCCGATTCGATTCGATTCGATTCGATTCGGATCGATTCGATTCGATTCGATTCGATTCGATTCGATCCGATTCGATTCGATCCGATTCGATCCGATCCGATTCGATTCGATTCGATTCGATCCGATCCGATTCGATCCGATCCGATTCGATTCGATTCGATCCGATTCGATTCGATCCGATTCGATTCGATTCGATTCGATTCGATTCGATTCGATTAGATTCGATCCGATTCGATCCGATTCGATCCGATTCGATCCGATCCGATTCGATTCGATTCGATTCGATTCGATCCGATTCGATTCGATCCGATTCGATCCGATTCGATCCGATTCGATTCGATCGGATTCGATCCGATTCGATCCGATTCGATTCGATTCCGATCCGATCCGATTCGATCCGATCCGATCCGATCCGATTCGATTCGATTCGATCCGATTCGATTCGATCCGATTCGATCCGATTCGATTCGATCCGATTCGATTCGATTCGATTCGATTCGATCCGATTCGATTCGATCCGATTCGATCCGATTCGATTCGATCCGATTCGATCCGATCCGATCCGATTCGATTCGATCCGATTCGATCCGATTCGATCCGATCCGATTCGATCCGATTCGATTCGATCCGATTCGATTCGATTCGATTCGATCCGATTCGATCCGATTCGATCCGATTCGATTCGATTCGATCCGATTCGATTCGATCCGATTCGATTCGATCCGATTCGATCCGATTCGATTCGATTCGATCCGATTCGATTCGATTCGATCCGATTCGATTCGATTCGATTCGATTCCGATCCGATTCGATTCGATCCGATTCGATCCGATCCGATCCGATCCGATCTGATTCGATTCGATTCGATCCGATTCGATCCGATTCGATCCGATTCGATCCGATTCGATCCGATCCGATTCGATCCGATTCGATTCGATCCGATTCGATTCGATTCGATTCGATCCGATTCGATTCGATTCGATTCGATCCGATTCGTTCCGATTCGATCCGATTCGATTCGATTCGATTCGATCCGATTCGATTCGATCCGATTCGATTCGATTCGATTCGATTCGATCCGATTCGATTCGATCCGATTCGATCCGATTCGATCCGATTCGATCCGATTCGATCCGATTCGATTCGATTCCGATCCGATCCGATCCGATTCGATCCGATCCGATTCGATTCGATCCGATCCGATCCGATTCGATTCGATTCGATCCGATTCGATTCGATCCGATTCGATCCGATTCGATTCGATCCGATTCGATCCGATTCGATCCGATTCGATCCGATCCGATTCGATCCGATCCGATTCGATTCGATTCGATTCGATTCGATCCGATTCGATCCGATTCTATCCGATTCGATTCGATTCGATCCGATCCGATTCGATTCGATTCGATTCGATCCGATTCGATTCGATTCGATTCGATTCGATTCGATTCGATTCGATTCCGATCCGATTCGATTCGATCCAATTCGATCCGATCCGATTCGATTAGATTCGATCCGATTCGATCCGATTCGATCCGATCCGATTCGATTCGATTCGATTCGATTCGATTCGATTCGATTCGATTCGATTCGATTAGATTCGATCCGATTCGATCCGATTCGATCCGATTCGATCTGATTCGATCCTATCCGATCCGATTCGATTCGATCCGATTCGATTCGATCCGATTCGATTCGATTCGATTCGATTCGATTCGATTCGATTCGATTCGATTCGATTCGATCCGATTCGATTCGATCCGATTCGATCCGATCCGATCCGATCCGATCCGATTCGATTCGATTCGATCCGATTCGATTCGATCCGATTCGATCCGATTCGATTCGATCCGATTCGATTCGATCCGATTCGATTCGATTCGATCCGATTCGATTCGATTCGATCCGATTCGATCCGATTCGATTCGATCCGATTCGATCCGATCCGATCCGATTCGATTCGATCCGATTCGATCCGATTCGATCCGATCCGATTCGATCCGATTCGATTCGATCCGATTCGATTCGATTCGATTCGATCCGATTCGATTCGATCCGATTCGATCCGATTCGATCCGATTCGATTCGATTCGATCCGATTCGATTCGATCCGATTCGATTCGATCCGATTCGATCCGATTCGATTCGATCCGATTCGATCCGATCCGATTCGATTCGATTCGATTCGATTCGATCCGATCCGATTCGATCCGATCCGATTCGATTCGATTCGATCCGATTCGATTCGATTCGATCCGATTCGATTCGATTCGATTCGATTCGATTCGATTCGATTCGATTCGATTCGATTCGATTCGATTCGATTCGATTCGATTCGATTCGATTCGATTCGATTAGATTCGATCCGATTCGATCCGATTCGATCCGATTCGATCCGATCCGATCCGATTCGATTCGATTCGATTCGATTCGATTCGATTCGATTCGATTCGATTCGATTCGATTCGATTCGATTCGATTCGATTCGATTCGATTCGATTCGATTCGATTCGATTCGATTCGATCCGATTCGATTCGATCCGATTAGATCTGATTCGATCCGATCCGATTCGATTCGATTCGATTCGATTCGATCCGATTCGATTCGATCCGATTCGATCCGATCCGATTCGATTCGATTCGATTCGATTCGATCCGATCCGATTCGATCCGATTCGATTCGATTCGATTCGATTCGATCCGATTCGATTCGATTCGATTCGATTCGATCCGATTCGATTCGATTCGATTCGATTCGATTCGATTCGATTCGATTCGATTCGATTCGATTCGATTCGATTCGATTCGATTCGATTCGATTCGATTCGATTCGATTCGATTCGATTCGATTCGATTCGATTCGATTCGATTCGATTCGATTCGATTCGATTCGATTCGATTCGATTCGATTCGATTAGATTCGATCCGATTCGATCCGATTCGATTCGATCCGATTCGATTCGATCCGATTCGATCCGATTCGATCCGATTCGATTCGATCGGATTCGATCCGATTCGATCCGATTCGATCCAATCCGATCCGATCCGATTCGATTCGATTCGATCCGATTCGATCCGATTTGATCCGATTCGATTCGATTCGATTCGATTCGATTCGATTCGATTCGATCCGATCCGATTCGATCCGATCCGATTCGATTCGATTCGATCCGATTCGATTCGATCCGATTCGATTCGATTCGATTCGATTCGATTCGATTCGATTCGATTCGATTCGATTCGATTAGATTCGATCCGATTCGATCCGATTCGATCCGATTCGATCTGATTCGATCCTATCCGATCCGATTCGATTCGATCGATCCGATTCGATCCGATTCGATCTGATTCGATCCTATCCGATCCGATTCGATTCGATCCGATTCGATTCGATCCGATTCGATTCGAGATTCCGATTCGATCGATTCGATTCGATTCGATTCGATTCGATTCCGATTCGATCCGATTCGATTCGATCCGATCGATCCGATCCGATTCGATCGATCGATTCGATTCGATCCGATTCGATTCGATCCGATTCGATCCGATTCGATTCGATCGATTCGATTCGATTCGATCCGATTCGATTCGATTCGATCGATTCGATCCGATTCGATTCGATCCGATTCGATCCGATCCGATCGATTCGATTCGATCCGATTCGATCCGATTCGATCCGATCCGATTCGATCCGATTCGATTCGATTCGATCCGATTCGATTCGATCGATCCGATTCGATTCGATCCGATTCGATCCGATTCGATCCGATTCGATTCGATTCGATCCGATTCGATTCGATCCGATTCGATTCGATCCGATTCGATCCGATTCGATTCGATCCGATCGATCCGATCCGATTCGATTCGATTCGATTCGATTCGATTCGATCCGATCCGATTCGATCCGATCCGATTCGATTCGATTCGATCCGATTCGATTCGATTCGATCCGATTCGATCGATTCGATCGTCGATTCGATTCGATTCGATTCGATTCGATTCGATTCGATTCGATTCGATCCGATTCGATCCGATTCGATCCGATTCGATCCGATCCGATCCGATTCGATTCGATTCGATCGATTCGATTCGATTCGATTCGATTCGATTCGATTCGATTCGATCGATTCGATTCGATTCGATTCGATTCGATTCGATTCGATTCGATTCGATCCGATTCGATTCGATCCGATTAGATCTGATTCGATCCGATCGATCCGATTCGATTCGATTCGATTCGATCCGATTCGATTCGATCCGATTCGATCGATCCGATTCGATTCGATTCGATTCGATTCGATCGATTCGATCCGATCCGATTCGATCCGATTCGATTCGATTCGATTCGATTCGATCCGATTCGATTCGATCCGATTCGATTCGATTCGATTCGATTCGATTCGATTCGATTCGATTCGATCGATTCGATCGATTCGATCGATTCGATTCGATTCGATTCGATTCGATTCGATTCGATTCGATTCGATTCGATTCGATTCGATTCGATTCGATTCGATTCGATTAGATTCGATCCGATTCGATCCGATTCGATTCGATCCGATTCGATTCGATCCGATTCGATCCGATCGATCGATTCGATTCGGATCGGATTCGATCCGATTCGATCCGATTCGATCCAATCCGATCCGATCCGATTCGATTCGATTCGATCCGATTCGATCCGATTCGATCCGATTCGATCCGATTCGATCGATCCGATTCGATCCGATTCGATTCGATCCGATTCGATTCGATTCGATCCGATTCGATTCGATTCGATTCGATCCGATTCGTTCCGATTCGATCCGATTCGA
>OX101808.2:44691371-44723871 GCA_944452925.2 Chrysolina oricalcia | reverse complement strand
CGATCCGATTCGATTCGATCCGATTCGATCCGATTCGATCCGATCCGATTCGATCCGATTCGATTCGATCCGATCCGATTCGATTCGATTCGATTCGATCCGATTCGATTCGATCCGATTCGATCCGATTCGATCCGATTCGATTCGATTCGATTCGATCCGATTCGATTCGATCCGATTCGATTCGATCCGATTCGATCCGATTCGATTCGATTCCGATCCGATTCGATTCGATCCGATTCGATCCAATCCGATCCGATCCGATTCGATTCGATTCGATCCGATTCGATCCGATTCGATCCGATTCGATCCGATTCGATCCGATTCGATCCGATTCGATCCGATCCGATTCGATCCGATTCGATTCGATCCGATTCGATTCGATTCGATCCGATTCGATTCGATTCGATTCGATTCGATCCGATTCGTTCCGATTCGATCCGATTCGATCCGATTCGATTCGATCCGATTCGATTCGATTCGATTCGATCCGATTCGATTCGATCCGATTCGATCCGATTCGATCCGATTCGATCCGATTCGATCCGATTCGATTCGATTCCGATCCGATCCGATTCGATCCGATCCGATTCGATTCGATCCGATCCGATCCGATTCGCTTCGATTCGATTCGATTCGATCCGATTCGATTCGATCCGATTCGATCCGATTCGATCCGATTCGATCCGATTCGATTTGATCCGATTCGATCCGATTCGATCCGATCCGATCCGATTCGATCCGATCCGATTCGATTCGATTCGATTCGATCCGATTCGATCCGATTCTATCCGATTCGATTCGATCCGATCCGATTCGATTCGATTCGATTCGATTCGATCCGATTCGATTCGATTCGATTCGATTCGATTCGATTCGATTCCGATCCGATTCGATTCGATCCAATTCGATCCGATCCGATTCGATTAGATTCGATCCGATTCGATCCGATTCGATCCGATCCGATTCGATTCGATTCGATTCGATCCGATTCGATTCGATCCGATTCGATTCGATTCGATTCGATCCGATTCGATTCGATTCGATTCGATTCGATTCGATTCCATTCCGATCCGATTCGATTCGATCCAATTCGATCCGATCCGATTCGATTAGATTCGATCCGATTCGATCCGATTCGATCCGATTCGATCCGATCCGATTCGATTCGATTCGATTCGATTCGATCCGATTCGATTCGATCCGATTCGATCCGATTCGATTCGATCCGATTCGATTCGATCCGATTCGATTCGATCCGATTCGATTCGATTCGATTCGATCCGATTCGATCCGATTCGATTCGATCCGATTCGATCCGATCCGATTCGATTCGATCCGATTCGATCCGATTCGATCCGATCCGATTCGATCCGATTCGATTCGATCCGATTCGATTCGATTCGATTCGATTCGATTCGATTCGATTCGATTCGATCCGATTCGATTCGATCCGATTCGATCCGATTCGATCCGATTCGATTCGATTCGATCCGATTCGATTCGATTCGATTCGATTCGATCCGGTTCGATTCGATTCGATCCGATTCGTTCCGATTCGATCCGATTCGATTCGATTCGATCCGATTCGATTCGATCCGATTCGATTCGATTCGATTCGATCCGATTCGATTCGATCCGATTCGATCCGATTCGATCCGATTCGATCCGATTCGATCCGATTCGATCCGATTCGATTCGATTCCGATCCGATCCGATTCGATCCGATCCGATTCGATTCGATCCGATTCGTTTCGATCCGATTCGATCCGATTCGATTCGATTCGATCCGATCCGATTCGATCCGATTCGATTCGATTCGATTCGATTCGATCCGATTCGATTCGATCCGATTAGATCTGATTCGATCCTATCCGATCCGATTCGATTCGATCCGATTCGATTCGATTCGATTCGATTCGATTCGATTCGATTCGATTCGATTCGATCCGATTCGATTCGATCCGATTCGATCCGATCCGATTCGATTCGATTCGATTCGATCCGATCCGATTCGATTCGATCCGATCCGATTCGATTCGATTCGATCCGATTCGATTCGATCCGATTCGATTCGATTCGATTCGATTCGATTAGATTCGATCCGATTCGATCCGATTCGATCCGATTCGATCCGATCCGATTCGATTCGATTCGATTCGATCCGATTCGATTCGATCCGATTCGATCCGATTCGATTCGATTCGATCCGATTCGATTCGATCCGATTCGATTCGATCCGATTCGATTCGATTCGATTCGATTCGATTCGATTCGATTCGATTCGATTCGATTCGATTCGATTCGATTCGATTCGATCCGATTCGATCCGATCCGATTCGATTCGATTCGATTCGATTCGATTCGATTCGATTCGATTCGATTCGATTCGATCCGATTCGATTCGATCCGATTCGATCCGATCCGATTCGATTCGATTCGATTCGATCCGATTCGATTCGATTCGATTCGATTAGATTCGATCCGATTCGATCCGATTCGATCCGATTCGATCCGATCCGATTCGATTCGATTCGATTCGATTCGATTCGATTCGATTCGATTCGATCCGATTCGATCCGATTCGATTCGATTCGATTCGATCCGATCCGATTCGATCCGATCCGATTCGATTCGATTCGATTCGATCCGATTCGATTCGATCCGATTCGATCCGATTCGATCCGATTCGATTCGATTCCGATCCGATCCGATTTGATCCGATCCGATTCGATTCGATTCGATCCGATTCGATTCGATCCGATTCGATCCGATTCGATCCGATTCGATTCGATTCGATCCGATTCGATTCGATCCGATTCGATCCGATTCGATCCGATTCGATTCGATTCGATCCGATTCGATTCGATTCGATTCGATTCGATTCGATTAGATTCGATTCCGATCCGATCCGATTCGATCCGATCCGATCCGATTCGATTCGATTCGATTCGATCCGATTCGATTCGATTCGATCCGATTCGATCCGATTCGATTCGATCCGATTCGATTCGATCCGATTTGATCCGATTCGATTTGATTCGATCCGATTCGATCCGATTCGATTCGATCCGATTCGATCCGATCCGATCCGATTCGATCCGATTCGATCCGATCCGATTCGATTCGATCCGATTCGATCCGATTCGATCCGATCCGATTCGAACCGATTCGATTCGATCCGATCCGATCCGATTCGATTCGATTCGATCCGATTCGATTCGATCCGATTCGATCCGATTCGATTCGATCCGATTCGATTCGATCCGATTCGATTCGATCCGATTCGATTCGATCCGATTCGATCCGATTCGATTCGATTCGATCCGATTCGATCCGATTCGATTCGATCCGATTCGATCCGATCCGATCCGATTCGATTCGATCCGATTCGATCCGATTCGATCCGATTCGATCCGATCCGATTCGATCCGATTCGATTCGATTCGATTCGATTCGATTCCGATCCGATTCGATTCGATCCGATTCGATCCGATCCGATTCGATTCGATTCGATTCGATCCGATTCGATCCGATTCGATCCGATTCGATCCGATCCGATTCGATCCGATTCGATCCGATTCGATTCGATTCGATTCGATCCGATTCGATTCGATTCGATCCGATTCGTTCCGATTCGATCCGATTCGATTCGATTCGATTCGATCCGATTCGATTCGATTCGATCCGATTCGATTCGATTCGATTCGATTCGATTCGATTCGATTCGATCCGATTCGATTCGATCCGATTCGATCCGATTCGATCCGATTCGATCCGATTCGATCCGATTCGATTCGATTCGATTCCGATCCGATCCGATTCGATCCGATCCGATTCGATTCGATTCGATCCGATTCGATTCGATCCGATTCGATCCGATTCGATTCGATTCGATCCGATCCGATTCGATCCGATCCGATTCGATTGGATTCGATTCGATTCGATTCGATTCGATCCGATTCGATTCGATCCGATCCGATTCGATTCGATCCGATTCGATCCGATCCGATTCGATTCGATCCGATTCGATTCGATTCGATCCGATTCGATTCCGATCCGATTCGATCCGATTCGATCCGATCCGATTCGATTCGATTCGATCCGATTCGATTCGATCCGATTCGATCCGATTCGATTCGATTCGATTCGATCCGATCCGATTCGATCCGATCCGATTCGATTCGATTCGATTCGATTCGATCCGATTCGATTCGATTCGATCCGATTCGATTCGATTCGATCCGATTCGATCCGATTCGATCCGATTCGATTCGATTCCGATCCGATCCGATTCGATCCGATCCGATTCGATTCGATTCGATCCGATTCGATCCGATTCAATTCGATTCGATTCGATCCGATTCGATTCGATTCGATCCGATCCGATTCGATCCGATCCGATTCGATTCGATTCGATCCGATTCGATTCGATCCGATTCGATCCGATTCGATTCGATTCGATTCGATCCGATTCGATCCGATTCGATTCGATGTGATTCGATCCGATTCGATCCGATCCGATTCGATTCGATCCGATTCGATCCGATTCGATCCGATCCGATTCGATCCGATTCGATTCGATCCGATTCGATTCGATTCGATCCGATTCGATTCGATCCGATTCGATCCGATTCGATCCGATTCGATTCGATCCGATTCGATTCGATCCGATTCGATTCGATTCGATTCGATTCCGATCCGATTCGATTCGATCCGATTCGATCCGATTCGATTCGATTCAATCCGATCCGATTCGATCCGATCCGATTCGATTCGATTCGATTCGATTCGATCCGATTCGATTCGATCCGATTCGATCCGATTCGATCCGATCCGATTCGATTCGATCCGATTCGATCCGATTCGATCCGATTCGATTCGATTCCGATATGATCCGATTCGATCCGATTCGATTCGATTCGATCCGATTCGATTCGATCCGATTCGATTCGATTCGATTCGATTCGATCCGATCCGATCCGATCCGATCCGATCCGATCCGATCCGATTCGAATCGATTCGATTCGATCCGATTCGATTCGATCCGATTCGATCCGATTCGATTCGATCCGATCCGATTCGATCCGATCCGATTCGATTCGATTCGATCCGATTCGATTCGATCCGATTCGATTCGATTCTGATCCGTTTCGATTCGATCCGATTCGATTCGATCCGATCCGATTCGATCCGATTCGATCCGATTCGATCCGATCCGATTCGATCCGATCCGATTCGATTCGATTCGATTCGATCCGATTCGATTCGATTCGATTCGATTCCGATCCGATTCGATTCGATCCGATTCGATCCGATCCGATTCGATTAGATTCGATCCGATTCGATCCGATTCGATCCGATCCGATTCGATTCGATTCGATTCGATCCGATTCGATTCGATCCGATTCGATCCGATTCGATCCGATTCGATTCGATCCGATTCGATCCGATTCGATCCGATTCGATTCGATTCCGATCCGATCCGATTCGATCCGATCCGATCCGATTCGATTCGATTCGATCCGATTCGATTCGATCCGATTCGATCCGATTCGATTCGATCCGATTCGATTCGATTCGATCCGATTCGATCCGATTCTATCCGATTCGATTCGATTCGATCCGATTCGATTCGATTCGATCCGATTCGATTCGATTCGATTCGATTCGATTCCGATCCGATTCGATTCGATCCGATTCGATCCGATCCGATTCGATTAGATTCGATCCGATTCGATCCGATTCGATCCGATCCGATTCGATTCGATTCGATTCGATTCGATCCGATTCGATTCGATCCGATTCGATCCGATTCGATCCGATTCGATTCGATCCGATTCGATCCGATTCGATCCGATTCGATTCGATTCCGATCCGATCCGATTCGATCCGATCCGATCCGATTCGATTCGATTCGATCCGATTCGATTCGATCCGATTCGATCCGATTCGATTCGATTCGATCCGATTCGATTCGATTCGATTCGATTCGATCCGATTCGATTCGATCCGATTCGATCCGATTCGATTCGATTCGATTCGATCCGATTCGATTCGATTCGATCCGATTCGATTCGATCCGATTCGATCCGATTCGATTCGATCCGATTCGATCCGATCCGATCCGATTCGATTCGATCCGATTCGATCCGATTCGATTCGATCCGATCCGATTCGATTCGATCCGATTCGATTCGATTCGATTCGATTCGATTCGATCCGATTCGATTCGATCCGATTCTATTCGATCCGATTCGATCCGATTCGATCCGATTCGATTCGATTCGATCCGATTCGATTCGATCCGATTCGATCCGATTCGATTCGATCCGATTCGATTCGATTCGATCCGATTCGATTCGATCCGATTCGATCCGATTCGATTCGATCCGATCCGATTCGATCCGATCCGATCCGATTCGATTCGATCCGATTCGATCCGATTCGATTCGATCCGATCCGATTCGATCCGATTCGATTCGATCCGATCCGATTCGATTCGATTCGATTCGATTCGATCCGATTCGATTCGATCCGATTCGATTCGATCCGATTCGATCCGATTCGATCCGATTCGATTCGATTCGATCCGATTCGATTCGATCCGATTCGATCCGATTCGATCCGATTCGATTCGATTCGATCCGATTCGATTCGATTCGATCCGATTCGATTCGATTCGATTCGATTCCGATCCGATTCGATTCGATCCGATTCGATCCGATCCGATTCGATTCGATTCGATTCGATCCGATTCGATCCGATTCGAAACGATTCGATCCGATCCGATTCGATCCGATTCGATTCGATCCGATTCGATTCGATTCGATTCGATCCGATTCGATCCGATTCGATCCGATTCGTTCCGATTCGATCCGATTCGATTCGATCCGATTCGATTCGATTCGATTCGATTCGATCCGATTCGATTCGATCCGATTCGATCCGATTCGATCCGATTCGATCCGATTCGATCCGATTCGATCCGATTCGATTCGATTCCGATCCGATCCGATTCGATCCGATCCGATTCGATTCGATTCGATCCGATTCGATTCGATCCGATTCGATCCGATTCGATTCGATTCGATCCGATCCGATTCGATCCGATCCGATTCGATTGGATTCGATTCGATTCGATTCGATCCGATTCGATTCGATCCGATCCGATCCGATTCGATTCGATCCGATTCGATTCGATACGATCCGATTCGATTCCGATCCGATTCGATCCGATTCGATCCGATCCGATTCGATTCGATTCGATCCGATTCGATTCGATCCGATTCGATCCGATTCGATTCAATCCGATCCGATTCGATCCGATCCGATTCGATTCGATTCGATTCGATTCGATCCGATTCGATTCGATCCGATTCGATCCGATTCGATCCGATTCGATTCGATTCCGATCCGATCCGATTCGATCCGATCCGATTCGATTCGATTCCGATCCGTTTCGATTCGATCCGATTCGATTCCATCCGATCCGATTCGATCCGATTCGATCCGATTCGATCCGATCCGATTCGATCCGATCCGATTCGATTCGATTCGATTCGATTCGATTCGATTCGATTCGATTCGATTCGATTCGATTCGATTCGATCCGATTCGATCCGATTCTATCCGATTCGAATCGATCCGATTCGATTCGATTCGATTCGATTCGATTCGATCCGATCCGATTCGATTCGATTCGATTCCGATCCGATTCGATTCGATCCGATTCGATCCGATCCGATTCGATTAGATTCGATCCGATTCGATCCGATTCGATCCGATTCGATCCGATCCGATTCGATTCGATTCGATTCGATCCGATTCGATTCGATCCGATTCGATCCGATTCGATCCGATTCGATCCGATTCGATTCGATCCGATTCGATCCGATTCGATCCGATTCGATTCGATTCCGATCAGATCCGATTCGATCCGATCCGATCCGATTCGATTCGATTCGATCCGATTCGATTCGATCCGATTCGATCCGATTCGATTCGATCCGATTCGATTCGATTCGATCCGATTCGATTCGATCCGATTCGATCCGATTCGATTCGATTCGATCCGATTCGATTCGATCCGATTCGATTCGATTCGATTCGATTCGATTCCGATCCGATTCGATTCGATCCGATTCGATCCGATCCGATTCGATTCGATTCGATCCGATTCGATTCGATCCGATTCGATCCGATTCGATCCGATTCGATCCGATTCGATCCGATTCGATCCGATTCGATCCGATTCGATTCGATTCCGATCCGATCCGATCCGATTCGATCCGATCCGATTCGATTCGATCCGATCCGATTCGATTCGATTCGATTCGATCCGATTCGATTCGATTCGATCCGATCCGATTCGATCCGATCCGATTCGATTCGATTCGATTCGATTCGATTCGATTCGATTCGATTCGATTCGATTCGATTCGATTCGATCCGATTCGATTCGATCCGATCCGATTCGATTCGATCCGATTCGATCCGATCCGATTCGATTCGATTCGATCCGATTCGATTCGATTCGATCCGATCCGATTCGATTCCGATCCGATTCGATCCGATTCGATCCGATCCAATTCGATTCGATTCGATTCGATCCGATTCGATTCGATCCGATTCGATCCGATTCGATTCGATTCGATCCGATCCGATTCGATCCGATCCGATTCGATTCGATTCGATTCGATTCGATTCGATTCGATTCGATTCGATCCGATTCGATTCGATTCGATTCGATCCGATCCGATTCGATCCGATCCGATTCGATTCGATTCGATTCGATTCGATCCGATTCGATTCGATTCGATCCGATCCGATCCGATCCGATCCGATTCGATTCGATTCGATTCGATTCGATTCGATTCGATCCGATTCGATCCGATTCGATTCGATTCGATCCGATTCGATCCGATTCGATTCGATCCGATTCGATCCGATTCGATTCGATTCGATCCGATCCGATCCGATTCGATCCGATCCGATCCGATTCGATTCGATTCGATCCGATTCGATTCGATCCGATCCGATTCGATCCGATCCGATTCGATTCGATCCGATTCGATTCCGATCCGATTCGATCCGATTCGATCCGATCCGATTCGATTCGATTCGATCCGATTCGATTCGATCCGATCCGATTCGATCCGATTCGATTCGATTCGATTCGATCCGATCCGATTCGATCCGATCCGATTCGATTCGATTCGATTCGATCCGATTCGATTCGATTCGATCCGATTCGATCCGATTCGATCCGATTCGATTCGATTCCGATCCGATCCGATTCGATCCGATCCGATTCGATTCGATTCGAT
Organism: Chrysolina oricalcia; assembly: GCA_944452925.2. Taxonomy (NCBI): domain Eukaryota; kingdom Metazoa; phylum Arthropoda; class Insecta; order Coleoptera; family Chrysomelidae; genus Chrysolina; species Chrysolina oricalcia. Next base: position 44,714,542 of record OX101808.2, on the reverse strand, counting down.
CCGATTCGATCCGATTCAATTCGATTCGATTCGATCCGATTCGATTCGATTCGATCCGATCCGATTCGATCCGATCCGATTCGATTCGATTCGATCCGATTCGATTCGATCCGATTCGATCCGATTCGATTCGATTCGATTCGATCCGATTCGATCCGATTCGATTCGATCCGATTCGATCCGATTCGATCCGATCCGATTCGATTCGATCCGATTCGATCCGATTCGATCCGATCCGATTCGATCCGATTCAATTCGATTCGATCCGATTCGATTCGATTCGATCCGATTCGATTCGATCCGATTCGATCCGATTCGATCCGATTCGATTCGATCCGATTCGATTCGATCCGATTCGATTCGATTCGATTCGATTCCGATCCGATTCGATTCGATCCGATTCGATCCGATCCGATTCGATTCGATTCGATTCGATTCGATTCCGATCCGATTCGATTCGATCCGATTCGATCCGATCCGATTCGATTCGATCCGATTCGATCCGATTCGATCCGATTCGATTCGATTCGATTCGATTCGATTCGATTCAATCCGATCCGATTCGATCCGATCCGATTCGATTCGATTCGATTCGATCCGATTCGATTCGATCCGATTCGATCCGATTCGATCCGATCCGATTCGATTCGATCCGATTCGATCCGATTCGATCCGATTCGATTCGATTCCGATATGATCCGATTCGATCCGATCCGATTCGATTCGATTCGATCCGATTCGATTCGATCCGATTCGATTCGATTCGATTCGATCCGATCCGATTCGATCCGATCCGATCCGATCCGATTCGATTCGATTCGATTCGATCCGATTCGATTCGATCCGATTCGATCCGATTCGATTCGATCCGATCCGATTCGATCCGATCCGATTCGATTCGATTCGATTCGATCCGATTCGATTCGATTCGATCCGATTCGATTCGATTCCGATCCGTTTCGATTCGATCCGATTCGATCCGATCCGATTCGATCCGATTCGATCCGATTCGATCCGATCCGATTCGATCCGATCCGATTCGATTCGATTCGATTCGATCCGATTCGATTCGATTCGATTCGATTCGATTCCGATCCGATTCGATTCGATCCGATTCGATCCGATCCGATTCGATTAGATTCGATCCGATTCGATCCGATTCGATCCGATTCGATCCGATACGATTCGATTCGATTCGATTCGATCCGATTCGATTCGATCCGATTCGATCCGATTCGATCCGATTCGATTCGATCCGATTCGATCCGATTCGATCCGATTCGATTCGATTCCGATCCGATCCGATTCGATCCGATCCGATCCGATTCGATTCGATTCGATCCGATTCGATTCGATCCGATTCGATCCGATTCGATTCGATCCGATTCGATTCGATTCGATTCGATCCGATTCGATCCGATTCTATCCGATTCGATTCGATTCGATCCGATTCGATTCGATTCGATTCGATCCGATTCGATTCGATTCGATTCGATTCGATTCGATTCCGATCCGATTCGATTCGATCCGATTCGATCCGATCCGATTCGATTAGATTCGATCCGATTCGATCCGATTCGATCCGATCCGATTCGATTCGATTCGATCCGATTCGATTCGATCCGATTCGATCCGATTCGATCCGATTCGATTCGATCCGATTCGATCCGATTCGATCCGATTCGATTCGATTCCGATCCGATCCGATTCGATCCGATCCGATCCGATTCGATTCGATTCGATCCGATTCGATTCGATCCGATTCGATCCGATTCGATTCGATCCGATTCGATTCGATTCGATTCGATCCGATTCGATTCGATCCGATTCGATCCGATTCGATTCGATTCGATTCGATTCGATTCGATCCGATTCGATTCGATTCGATCCGATTCGATTCGATCCGATTCGATCCGATTCGATTCGATCCGATTCGATCCGATCCGATCCGATTCGATTCGATTCGATTCGATCCGATTCGATTCGATCCGATCCGATTCGATTCGATCCGATTCGATTCGATTCGATTCGATTCGATTCGATCCGATTCGATTCGATCCGAGTCTATTCGATCCGATTCGATCCGATTCGATCCGATTCGATTCGATTCGATCCGATTCGATTCGATCCGATTCGATCCGATTCGATTCGATCCGATTCGATTCGATTCGATCCGATTCGATTCGATCCGATTCGATCCGATTCGATTCGATCCGATTCGATCCGATCCGATCCGATTCGATTCGATCCGATTCGATCCGATTCGATTCGATCCGATCCGATTCGATCCGATTCGATTCGATCCGATCCGATTCGATTCGATTCGATTCGATTCGATCCGATTCGATTCGATTCGATCCGATTCGATTCGATCCGATTCGATCCGATTCGATCCGATTCGATTCGATTCGATCCGATTCGATTCGATCCGATTCGATCCGATTCGATCCGATTCGATTCGATTCGATTCGATCCGATTCGATTCGATTCGATCCGATTCGATTCGATTCGATTCGATTCGATTCCGATCCGATTCGATTCGAACCGATTCGATCCGATCCGATTCGATTCGATTCGATTCGATTCGATCCGATTCGATCCGATTCGAAACGATTCGATCCGATCCGATTCGATCCGATTCGATTCGATCCGATTCGATTCGATTCGATTCGATCCGATTCGATCCGATTCGATCCGATTCGTTCCGATTCGATCCGATTCGATTCGATCCGATTCGATTCGATTCGATTCGATCCGATTCGATTCGATCCGATTCGATCCGATTCGATCCGATTCGATCCGATTCGATTCGATCCGATTCGATCCGATTCGATCCGATCCGATTCGATTCGATCCGATTCGATTCGATTCGATTCGATCCGATTCGATCCGATTCGATCCGATTCGTTCCGATTCGATCCGATTCGATTCGATCCGATTCGATTCGATTCGATTCGATCCGATTCGATCCGATTCGATTCGATTCGATTCGATCCGATTCGATCCGATTCGATTCGATCCGATTCGATCCGATTCGATCCGATCCGATTCGATTCGATCCGATTCGATCCGATTCGATCCGATCCGATTCGATCCGATTCAATTCGATTCGATCCGATTCGATTCGATTCGATCCGATTCGATTCGATCCGATTCGATCCGATTCGATCCGATTCGATTCGATCCGATTCGATTCGATCCGATTCGATTCGATTCGATTCGATTCCGATCCGATTCGATTCGATCCGATTCGATCCGATCCGATTCGATTCGATTCGATTCGATTCGATTCCGATCCGATTCGATTCGATCCGATTCGATCCGATCCGATTCGATTCGATCCGATTCGATCCGATTCGATCCGATTCGATTCGATTCGATTCGATTCGATTCGATTCAATCCGATCCGATTCGATCCGATCCGATTCGATTCGATTCGATTCGATCCGATTCGATTCGATCCGATTCGATCCGATTCGATCCGATCCGATTCGATTCGATCCGATTCGATCCGATTCGATCCGATTCGATTCGATTCCGATATGATCCGATTCGATCCGATCCGATTCGATTCGATTCGATCCGATTCGATTCGATCCGATTCGATTCGATTCGATTCGATCCGATCCGATTCGATCCGATCCGATCCGATCCGATTCGATTCGATTCGATTCGATCCGATTCGATTCGATCCGATTCGATCCGATTCGATTCGATCCGATCCGATTCGATCCGATCCGATTCGATTCGATTCGATTCGATCCGATTCGATTCGATTCGATCCGATTCGATTCGATTCCGATCCGTTTCGATTCGATCCGATTCGATCCGATCCGATTCGATCCGATTCGATCCGATTCGATCCGATCCGATTCGATCCGATCCGATTCGATTCGATTCGATTCGATCCGATTCGATTCGATTCGATTCGATTCGATTCCGATCCGATTCGATTCGATCCGATTCGATCCGATCCGATTCGATTAGATTCGATCCGATTCGATCCGATTCGATCCGATTCGATCCGATCCGATTCGATTCGATTCGATTCGATCCGATTCGATTCGATCCGATTCGATCCGATTCGATCCGATTCGATTCGATCCGATTCGATCCGATTCGATCCGATTCGATTCGATTCCGATCCGATCCGATTCGATCCGATCCGATCCGATTCGATTCGATTCGATCCGATTCGATTCGATCCGATTCGATCCGATTCGATTCGATCCGATTCGATTCGATTCGATTCGATCCGATTCGATCCGATTCTATCCGATTCGATTCGATTCGATCCGATTCGATTCGATTCGATTCGATCCGATTCGATTCGATTCGATTCGATTCGATTCGATTCCGATCCGATTCGATTCGATCCGATTCGATCCGATCCGATTCGATTAGATTCGATCCGATTCGATCCGATTCGATCCGATCCGATTCGATTCGATTCGATCCGATTCGATTCGATCCGATTCGATCCGATTCGATCCGATTCGATTCGATCCGATTCGATCCGATTCGATCCGATTCGATTCGATTCCGATCCGATCCGATTCGATCCGATCCGATCCGATTCGATTCGATTCGATCCGATTCGATTCGATCCGATTCGATCCGATTCGATTCGATCCGATTCGATTCGATTCGATTCGATCCGATTCGATTCGATCCGATTCGATCCGATTCGATTCGATTCGATTCGATTCGATTCGATCCGATTCGATTCGATTCGATCCGATTCGATTCGATCCGATTCGATCCGATTCGATTCGATCCGATTCGATCCGATCCGATCCGATTCGATTCGATTCGATTCGATCCGATTCGATTCGATCCGATCCGATTCGATTCGATCCGATTCGATTCGATTCGATTCGATTCGATTCGATCCGATTCGATTCGATCCGAGTCTATTCGATCCGATTCGATCCGATTCGATCCGATTCGATTCGATTCGATCCGATTCGATTCGATCCGATTCGATCCGATTCGATTCGATCCGATTCGATTCGATTCGATCCGATTCGATTCGATCCGATTCGATCCGATTCGATTCGATCCGATTCGATCCGATCCGATCCGATTCGATTCGATCCGATTCGATCCGATTCGATTCGATCCGATCCGATTCGATCCGATTCGATTCGATCCGATCCGATTCGATTCGATTCGATTCGATTCGATCCGATTCGATTCGATTCGATCCGATTCGATTCGATCCGATTCGATCCGATTCGATCCGATTCGATTCGATTCGATCCGATTCGATTCGATCCGATTCGATCCGATTCGATCCGATTCGATTCGATTCGATTCGATCCGATTCGATTCGATTCGATCCGATTCGATTCGATTCGATTCGATTCGATTCCGATCCGATTCGATTCGAACCGATTCGATCCGATCCGATTCGATTCGATTCGATTCGATTCGATCCGATTCGATCCGATTCGAAACGATTCGATCCGATCCGATTCGATCCGATTCGATTCGATCCGATTCGATTCGATTCGATTCGATCCGATTCGATCCGATTCGATCCGATTCGTTCCGATTCGATCCGATTCGATTCGATCCGATTCGATTCGATTCGATTCGATCCGATTCGATTCGATCCGATTCGATCCGATTCGATCCGATTCGATCCGATTCGATCCGATTCGATCCGATTCGATTCGATTCCGATCCGATCCGATTCGATCCGATCCGATTCGATTCGATTCGATCCGATTCGATTCGATCCGATTCGATCCGATTCGATTCGATTCGATCCGATCCGATTCGATCCGATCCGATTCGATTGGATTCGATTCGATTCGATTCGATCCGATTCGATTCGATCCGATCCGATCCGATTCGATTCGATCCGATTCGATTCGATACGATCCGATTCGATTCCGATCCGATTCGATCCGATTCGATCCGATCCGATTCGATTCGATTCGATCCGATTCGATTCGATCCGATTCGATCCGATTCGATTCAATCCGATCCGATTCGATCCGATCCGATCCGATTCGATTCGATTCGATTCGATCCGATTCGATTCGATCCGATTCGATCCGATTCGATCCGATTCGATTCGATTCCGATCCGATCCGATCCGATTCGATCCGATCCGATTCGATTCGATTCCGATCCGTTTCGATTCGATCCGATTCGATTCGATCCGATCCGATTCGATCCGATTCGATCCGATTCGATCCGATCCGATTCGATCCGATCCGATTCGATTCGATTCGATTCGATTCGATTCGATTCGATTCGATTCGATTCGATTCGATTCGATTCGATTCGATTCGATTCGATTCGATCCGATTCGATCCGATTCTATCCGATTCGATTCGATCCGATTCGATTCGATTCGATTCGATTCGATCCGATCCGATTCGATTCGATTCGATTCCGATCCGTTTCGATTCGATCCGATTCGATTCGATCCGATCCGATTCGATCCGATTCGATCCGATTCGATCCGATCCGATTCGATCCGATCCGATTCGATTCGATTCGATTCGATTCGATTCGATTCGATTCGATTCGATTCGATTCGATTCGATTCGATTCGATCCGATTCGATCCGATTCTATCCGATTCGATTCGATCCGATTCGATCCGATTCGATCCGATTCGATTCGATTCCGATCAGATCCGATTCGATCCGATCCGATCCGATTCGATTCGATTCGATCCGATTCGATTCGATCCGATTCGATCCGATTCGATTCGATCCGATTCGATTCGATTCGATCCGATTCGATTCGATCCGATTCGATCCGATTCGATTCGATTCGATCCGATTCGATTCGATCCGATTCGATTCGATTCGATTCGATTTTGATCCGATTCGATTCGATCCGATTCGATCCGATCCGATTCGATTCGATCCGATTCGATTCGATCCGATTCGATCCGATTCGATCCGATTCGATCCGATTCGATCCGATTCGATCCGATTCAATCCGATTCGATTCGATTCCGATCCGATCCGATTCGATCCGATCCGATTCGATTCGATCCGATCCGATTCGATTCGATTCGATTCGATTCGATCCGATTCGATTCGATTCGATCCGATCCGATTCGATCCGATCCGATTCGATTCGATTCGATTCGATTCGATTCAATTCGATTCGATTCGATCCGATTCGATTCGATCCGATCCGATTCGATTCGATCCGATTCGATCCGATCCGATTCGATTCGATTCGATCCGATTCGATTCGATTCGATCCGATCTGATTCGATTCCGATCCGATTCGATCCGATTCGATCCGATCCGATTCGATTCGATTCGATTCGATCCGATTCGATTCGATCCGATCCGATTCGATCCGATTCGATTCGATTCGATCCGATCCGATTCGATCCGATCCGATTCGATTCGATTCGATTCGATTCGATTCGATTCGATCCGATTCGATTCGATTCGATTCGATTCGATCCGATCCGATTCGATCCGATCCGATTCGATTCGATTCGATTCGATTCGATCCGATTCGATTCGATTCGATCCGATCCGATTCGATCCGATCCGATTCGATTCGATTCGATTCGATTCGATTCGATTCGATTCGATCCGATTCGATCCGATTCGATTCGATTCGATCCGATTCGATCCGATTCGATTCGATCCGATTCGATCCGATTCGATTCGATTCGATCCGATCCGATCCGATTCGATCCGATCCGATCCGATTCGATTCGATTCGATCCGATTCGATTCGATCCGATCCGATTCAATCCGATTCGTTTCGATTCGATCCGATTCGATCCGATTCGATTCAATTCGATCCGATTCGATCCGATTCGATCCGATCCGATTCGATTCGATCCGATTCGATCTGATTCGATCCGATCCGATCCGATTCGATTCGATCCGATTCGATCCGATTCGATTCGATTCGATTCGATCCGATTCGATTCGATTCGATCCGATTCGATTCGATCCGATTCGATCCGATTCGATCCGATTCGATTCGATCCGATTCGATTCGATCCGATTCGATTCGATTCGATTCCGATCCGATTCGATTCGATCCGATTTGATCCGATCCGATTCAATTCGATCCGATTCGATCCGATTCGATCCGATTCGATTCGATTCGATTCGATTCGATTCGATTCGATCCGATCGGATTCGATCCGATCCGATTCGATTCGATTCGATTCGATTCGATCCGATTCGATCCGATTCGATCCGATTCGATTCGATTCGATTCGATTCGATTCGATCCGATTCGATCCGATCCGATTCGATTCGATTCGATCCGATTCGATCCGATTCGATCCGATCCGATTCGATCCGATTCGATTCGATCCGATTCGATTCGATTCGATTCGATCCGATTCGATCCGATTCGATCCGATTCGATTCGATCCGATTCGATCCGATTCGATCCGATTCGATCCGATCCGATTCGATCCGATCCGATTCGATCCGATCCGATTCGATCCGATTCGATTCGATCCGATTCGATTCAATTCGAATCGATCCGATCCGATCCGATCCGATCCGATCCGATCCGATCCGATCCGATTCGATTCGATTCGATCCGATTCGATTCGATCCGATTCGATCCGATTCGATTCGATTCGATTCGATTCGATTCGATCCGATCCGATTCGATCCGATCCGATTCGATTCGATTCGATTCGATTCGATCCGATTCGATTCGATTCGATTCCGATCCGATCCGATTCGATTCGATCCGATTCGATACGATCCGATTCGATCCGATTCGATCCGATTCGATCCGATCTGATTCGATCCGATTCGATTCGATCCGATTCGATCCGTTCCGATTCGATTCGATCCGATTCGATCTGATTCGATCCGATCCGATTCGATCCGATTTGATTCGATCCGATTCGATCCGATCCGATTCGATTCGATCCGATTCGATCCGATTCGATCCGATCCGATTCGATCCGATCCGATTCGATTCGATCCGATTCGATTCAATTCGAATCGATCCGATCCGATCCGATCCGATCCGATCCGATCCGATCCGATTCGATTCGATTCGATTCGATCCGATCCGATTCGATCCGATTCGATTCGATTCGATTCGATTCGATCCGATTCGATTCGATTCGATTCGATTCCGATCCGATCCGATTCGATTCGATCCGATTCGATCCGATTCGATTCGATTCGATTCGATTCGATTCGATTCGATCCGATCCGATTCGATCCGATCCGATTCGATCCGATTCGATTCGATTCGATTCGATTCGATTCGATTCGATTCGTTTCGATTCGATTCGATTCGATTCGATTCGATTCGATTCGATTCGATTCGATTCGATTCGATTCGATTCGATTCGATCCGATTCGATTCGATCCGATTCGATCCGATTCGATCCAATTCGATCCGATTCGATCCGATTCGATTCGATTCGATCCGATTCGATCCGATTCGATCCGATCCGATCCGATTCGATTCGATTCCGATTCCGATTCGATTTGATTCGATTCGATTCGATTCGATTCGATTCGATTCGATTCGATTCGATTCGATTCGATTCGATTCGATTCGATTCGATTCGATTCGATTCGATTCGATTCGATTCGATTCGATTCGATTCGATTCGATTCGATTCGATCCGATCCGATTCGATTCGATTCGATCCGATCCGATTCGATTCGATTCGATTCGATTCCGATCCGATTCGATTCGATCCGATCCGATTCGATTCGATTCGATTCGATCCGATTCGATTCGATCCGATTCGATTCGATCCGATTCGATCCGATTCGATTCGATCCGATTCGATACGATCCGATTCGATCCGATTCGATTCGATCTGATTCGATACGATCCGATTCGATACGATCCGATTCGATTCGATTCGATTCGATTCGATCCGATTCGATCCGATTCTATCCGATTCGATTCGATTCGATCCAATTCGATTCGATTCGATCCGATTCGATTCGATTCGATTCGATTCGATTCGATTCGATTCGATTCTATCCGATTCGATTCGATTCGATCCAATTCGATTCGATTCGATTCGATTCGATCCGATTCGATTCGATTCGATTCGATTAGATTCGATCCGATTCGATCCGATTCGATCCGATTCGATTCGATTCGATTCGATTCGATCCGATTCGATTCGATTCGATCCGATTCGATCCGATTCGATCCGATTCGATCCGATTCGATTCGATTCGATCCGATTCGATCCGATTCGATCCGATCCGATCCGAATCCGATCCGAATCGAATCGGATCGAATCGAATCGAATCGGATCGAATCGAATCGGATCGGATCGAATCGAATCGAATCGAATCGAATCGAATCGAATCGAATCGAATCGAATCGAATCGAATCGAATCGAATCGAATCGAATCGAATCGAATCGAATCGGATCGAATCGGATCGAATCGGATCGAATCTAATCGAATCGAATCGAATCGAATCGAATCGGATCGAATCGAATCGAATCGGATCGAATCGAATCGGATCGAATCGAATCGGATCGGAATCGAATCGAATCGAATCGAATCGAATCGGATCGAATCGAATCGAATCGGATCGAATCGAATCGAATCGGATAGAATCGGATCGAATCGGATCGAATCGAATCGAATCGAATCGAATCGGATCGTATCGAATCGGATCGTATCGAATCGGATCGAATCGAATCGGATCGAATCGGATCGTATCGAATCGGATCGAATCGAATCGGATCGAATCGGATCGAATCGAATCGGATCGAATCGAATCGGATCGAATCGAATCGAATCGAATCGAATCGAATCGAATCGAATCGAATCGAATCGAATCGAATCGGATCGGATCGGATCGAATCGAATCGGATCGGAATCGAATCGAATCGAATCGGATCGGATCGAATCGAATCGAATCGGATCGGATCGAATCGAATCGAATCGAATCGAATCGAATCGAATCGAATCGAATCGAATCGAATCGAATCGAATCGAATCGAATCGAATCAAATCGAATCGGAATCGGAATCGGAATCGAATCGAATCGGATCGGATCGGATCGGATTGAATCGGATCGAATCGGATCGAATCGAATCGGATCGAATCGGATCGAATTGGATCGAATCGGATCGAATCGGATCGAATCGAATCGGATCGAATCGAATCGAATCGAATCGAATCGAATCGAATCGAATCGAATCGAATCGAATCGAATCGAATCGAATCGAATCGAATCGAATCGAATCGAATCGAATCGAATCGAATCGAATCGAATCGAAACGAATCGAATCGAATCGAATCGAATCGAATCGAATCGAATCGAATCGAATCGAATCGGATCGAATCGGATCGGATCGAATCGGATCGGATCGAATCGAATCGAATCGAATCGGATCGGATCGAATCGGATCGAATCGAATCGGATCGGATCGGAATCGAATCGAATCGAATCGAATCGGATCGAATCGAATCGAATCGAATCGAATCGGATCGGATCGAATCGGATCGGATCGAATCGAATCGAATCGAATCGAATCGAATCGAATCGAATCGAATCGAATCGAATCGAATCGAATCGAATCGGATCGAATCGGATCGAATCGAATCGGATCGAATCGAATCGAATCGGATCGGATCGGATCGGATCGGATCGGATCGGATCGGATCGGATCGGATCGGATCGGATCGGATCGGATCGGATCGATTCGAATTGAATCGAATCGGATCGAATCAAATCGGATCGGATCGAATCGGATCGAATCGAATCGGATCGAATCGGATCGGATCGAATCAGATCGAATCGGATCGAATCGAATCGGAACGGATCGAATCGGATCGAATCGAATCGGATCGAATCAGATCGGATCGAATCGGATCGAATCGGATCGAATCGGATCGGATCGAATCGGATCGAATCGAATCGGATCGGATCGGAATCGAATCGAATCGAATCGAATCGGATCGAATCGAATCGAATCGGATCGGATCGAATCGGATCGGATCGAATCGAATCGAATCGAATCGAATCGAATCGAATCGAATCGAATCGAATCGGATCGAATCGGATCGAATCGAATCGGATCGAATCGAATCGAATCGGATCGGATCGGATCGGATCGGATCGGATCGATTCGAATTGAATCGAATCGGATCGAATCGAATCGGATCGAATCGGATCGGATCGAATCGGATCGGATCGAATCGGATCGGATCGAATCGGATCGAATCGGATCGAATCGGATCGAATCGAATCGGATCGAATCGGATCGAATCGGATCGAATCGAATCGAATCGAATCGAATCGGATCGAATCGAATCGGATCGAATCGGATCGGATCGAATCGGATCGAATCGGATCGAATCGAATCGAATCGGATAGGATCGGATCGAATCGGATCGAATCGAATCGAATCGAATCGGATCGAATCGGATCGAATCGGATCGAATCGAATCGAATCGAATCGGATCGGATCGAATCCGATCGGATCGAATCGAATCGAATCGAATCGAATCGAATCGAATCGAATCGAATCGAATCGAATCGGATCGAATCGGATCGAATCGGATCGTATTGAATCGGATCGGATCGAATCGGATCGAATCGAATCGGATCGGAATCGAATCGAATCGAATCGGATCGAATCGGATCGAATCGAATCGGATCGAATCGGATCGGATCGAATCGGATCGAATCGGATCGAATCGAATCGGATCGGATCGAATCGGATCGAATCGGATCGAATTGAATCGAATTGAATCGAATCGGATCGAATCGGATCGAATCGAAACGAATCGGATTGAATCGGATCGGATCGAATCGAATCGGATCGAATCGAATCGAATCGGATCGAATCGAATCGGATCGGATCGGATCGAATCGGATCGGATCGGATCGAATCGAATCGAATCGGATCGAATCGGATCGAATCGAATCGGATCGAATCGGATCGAATCGAATCGAATCGGATCGAATCGGATCGAATCGAATCGGATCGAATCGAATCGAATCGGATCGGATCGAATCGGATCGGATCGAATCGAATCGAATCGAATCGGATCGAATCGAATCGAATCGAATCGAATCGAATCGAATTGGATCGGATCGAATCGGATCGGATCGAATCGAATCGAATCGGATCGAATCGGATCGAATCGGATCGAATCGAATCGGATCGAATCGAATCGAATCGGATCGGATCGAATCGAATCGGATCGAATCGGATCAGAATCGAATCGGATCGGATCGAATCGAATCGAATCGGATCGAATCGAATCGAATCGGATCGGATCGAATCGGATCGAATCGAATCGGATCGGATCGAATCGAATCGGATCGAATCGAATCGAATCGAATCGAATCGAATCGAATCGAATCGAATCGAATCGAATCGAATCGAATCGAATCGGATCGGATCGAATCGGATCGGATCGAATCGAATCGAATCGGATCGAATCGAATCGAATCGAATCGGATCGAATCGAATCGAATCGGATCGGATCGAATCGGATCGGATCGGAATCGAATCGAATCGAATCGGATCGAATCGGATCGAATCGAATCGGATCGAATCGAATCGAATCGAATCGGATCGGATCGAATCGGATCGAATCGGATCGGAATCGAATCGGATCGGATCGAATCGAATCGGATCGAATCGAATCGAATCGGATCGGATCGAATCGGATCGAATCGAATCGGATCGGATCGGATCGAATCGGATCGGATCGGAATCGAATCGAATCGGATCGAATCGGATCGAATCGGATCGAATCGGATCGAATCGGATCGAATCGAATCGAATCGGATCGAATCGAATCGAATCGAATCGGATCGGATCGAATCGGATCGAATCGAATCGGATCGAATCGAATCGAATCGGATCGGATCGAATCGGATCGAATCGAATCGAATCGGATCGGATCGAATCGGATCGGATCGAATCGAATCGGATCGAATCGAATCGAATCGAATCGGATCGAATCGAATCGAATCGGATCGGATCGAATCGGATCGGATCGGAATCGAATCGAATCGGATCGAATCGGATCGAATCGAATCGAATCGGATCGAATCGAATCGAATCGGATCGGATCGAATCGGATCGAATCGGATCGGAATCGAATCGGATCGGATCGAATCGAATCGAATCGGATCGAATCGAATCGAATCGAATTGGATCGGATCGAATCGGATCGAATCGAATCGGATCGGATCGAATCGGATCGGATCGGAATCGAATCGAATCGGATCGAATCGGATCGAATCGGATCGAATCGGATCGAATCGGATCGAATCGGATCGAATCGGATCGAATCGGATCGAATCGAATCGGATCGAATCGAATCGAATCGGATCGGATCGAATCGGATCGAATCGAATCGGATCGAATCGAATCGAATCGGATCGGATCGAATCGGATCGAATCGAATCGGATCGGAATCGAATCGAATCGAATCGAATCGGATCGAATCGAATCGGATCGAATCGAATCGAATCGGATCGAATCGGATCGAATCGAATCGGATCGAATCGAATCGAATCGAATCGGATCGAATCGAATCGGATCGAATCGGATCGAATCGAATCGGATCGAATCGAATCGAATCGGATCGGATCGGATCGAATCGGATCGAATCGGATCGAATCGGATCGGATCGAATCGAATCGAATCGAATCGGATCGAATCGAATCGGATCGAATCGGATCGAATCGAATCGGATCGGAATCGAATCGAATCGGATCGAATCGGATCGAATCGGATCGAATCGGATCGAATCGGAATCGAATCGGATCGAATCGAATCGGATCGAATCGAATCGAATCGGATCGGATCGAATCGGATCGAATCGGATCGAATCTAATCGAATCGGATCGGATCGAATCGGATCGAATCGAATCGGATGGGAATCGAATCGAATCGAATCGAATCGGATCGGATCGAATCGAATCGAATCGAATCGAATCGAATCGAATCGAATCGAATCGAATCGGATCGAATCGAATCGGATCGGATCGAATCGGATCGAATCGAATCGAATCGGATCGGATCGAATCGGATCGGATCGAATCGAATCGAATCGGATCGAATCGAATCGAATCGAATCGGATCGAATCGAATCGAATCGGATCGGATCGAATCGGATCGGATCGGAATCGAATCGAATCGGATCGAATCGGATCGAATCGAATCGAATCGGATCGAATCGAATCGAATCGGATCGGATCGAATCGGATCGAATCGGATCGGAATCGAATCGGATCGGATCGAATCGAATCGAATCGGATCGAATCGAATCGAATCGAATTGGATCGGATCGAATCGGATCGAATCGAATCGGATCGGATCGAATCGGATCGGATCGGAATCGAATCGAATCGGATCGAATCGGATCGAATCGGATCGAATCGAATCGGATCGAATCGGATCGAATCGGATCGAATCGGATCGAATCGGATCGAATCGAATCGGATCGAATCGAATCGAATCGGATCGGATCGAATCGGATCGAATCGAATCGGATCGAATCGAATCGAATCGGATCGGATCGAATCGGATCGAATCGAATCGGATCGGAATCGAATCGAATCGAATCGAATCGGATCGAATCGAATCGGATCGAATCGAATCGAATCGGATCGAATCGGATCGAATCGAATCGGATCGAATCGAATCGAATCGGATCGAATCGAATCGGATCGAATCGGATCGAATCGAATCGGATCGAATCGAATCGAATCGGATCGGATCGGATCGAATCGGATCGGATCGGAATCGAATCGAATCGGATCGAATCGGATCGGATCGAATCGGATCGAATCGGATCGAATCGGATCGAATCGGATCGAATCGAATCGGATCGAATCGAATCGAATCGGATCGGATCGAATCGGATCGAATCGGGTCGAATCTAATCGAATCGGATCGGATCGAATCGGATCGAATCGAATCGGATCGGAATCGAATCGAATCGAATCGAATCGGATCGGATCGAATCGAATCGAATCGAATCGAATCGAATCGAATCGAATCGGATCGAATCGAATCGGATAGAATCGGATCGAATCGGATCGAATCGAATCGAATCGAATCGAATCGAATCGAATCGAATCGAATCGAATCGAATCGAATCGAATCGAATCGAATCGAATCGAATCGAATCGAATCGAATCGAATCGAATCGAATCGAATCGAATCGAATCGAATCGAATCGAATCGAATCGAATCGAATCGAATCGGATCGAATCGGATCGGATCGAATCGGATCGAATCGGATCGAATCGGATCGGATCGAATCGAATCGGATCGAATCGAAACGGATCGGAATCGAATCGAATCGGATCGAATCGAATCGGATCGAATCGAATCGAATCGGATCGGATCGAATCGGATCGGATCGAATCGAATCGGATCGAATCGGATCGAATCGAATCGGATCGAATCGAATCGAATCGAATCGGATCGGATCGGATCGGATCGGATCGGATCGAATCGAATCGAATCGAATCGGATCGAATCGAATCGGATCGAATCGAATCGAATCGGATCGGATCGAATCGGATCGGATTGAATCGAATCGAATCGAATCGATTCGAATCGGATCGAATCGGATCGAATCGGATCGAATCGAATCAGATCGGATCGAATCGGATCGAATCGAATCGGATCGGAATCGAATCGAATCGAATCGAATCGGATCGAATCGAATCGGATCGAATCGAATCGGATCGAATCGGATCGAATCGGATCGAATCGAATCGGATCGAATCGAATCGAATCGGATCGAATCGAATCGGATCGAATCGGATCGGATCGAATCGGATCGAATCGGATCGAATTGAATCGGATCGGATCGAATCGGATCGAATCGGATCGAATCGAATCGAATCGGATCGAATCGGATCGAATCGAATTGAATCGGATCGAATCGGATCGAATCGAATCGGATCGAAACGAATCGAATCGGATCGGATCGAATCGGATCGGATCGAATCGAATCGAATCGGATCGAATCGGATCGAATCGAATCGGATCGAATCGGATCGAATCGAATCGAATCGGATCGGATCGGATCGGATCGGATCGGATTCGATCCGATTCGATCCGATTCGATCCGATTCGATTCGATTCCGATCCGATCCGATTCGATCCGATCCGATTCGATTCGATTCGATCCGATTCGATCCGATTCGATTCGATCCGATTCGATCCGATTCGATTCGATTCGATCCGATCCGATTCGATCCGATCCGATTCGATTCGATCCGATTCGATTCGATCCGATTCGATCCGATTCGATTCGATTCGATCCGATTCGATCCGATTCGATTCGATTCGATCCGATTCGATCCGATTCGATCCGATCCGATTCAATTCGATCCGATTCGATCCGATTCGATCCGATCCGATTCGATCCGATTCGATTCGATCCGATTCGATTCGATTCGATCCGATTCGATTCGATCCGATTCGATCCGATTCGATCCGATTCGATTCGATCCGATTCGATTCGATCCGATTCGATTCGATTCGATTCGATTCCGATCCGATTCGATTCGATCCGATTCGATCCGATCCGATTCGATTCGATCCGATTCGATCCGATTCGATCCGATTCGATTCGATTCGATTCGATTCAATCCGATCCGATTCGATCCGATCCGATTCGATTCGATTCGATTCGATCCGATTCGATTCGATCCGATTCGATCCGATTCGATCCGATTCGAATCGATCCGATTCGATCCGATTCGATTCGATTCCGATATGATCCGATTCGATCCGATCCGATTCGATTCGATCCGATTCGATTCGATTCGATTCGATCCGATTCGATCCGATCCGATCCGATTCGATTCGATCCGATTCGATCCGATTCGATTCGATCCGATCCGATTCGATTCGATCCGATTCGATTCGATTCGATTCGATCCGATTCGATTCGATCCGATTCTATTCGATCCGATTCGATCCGATTCGATCCGATTCGATTCGATTCGATCCGATTCGATTCGATCCGATTCGATCCGATTCGATTCGATCCGATTCGATTCGATTCGATCCGATTCGATTCGATCCGATTCGATCCGATTCGATTCGATCCGATTCGATCCGATTCGATCCGATTCGATTCGATCCGATTCGATTCGATTCGATCCGATTCGATTCGATCCGATTCGATCCGATTCGATTCGATCCGATTCGATCCGATCCGATCCGATTCGATTCGATCCGATTCGATCCGATTCGATTCGATCCGATCCGATTCGATCCGATTCGATTCGATCCGATTCGATTCGATTCGATTCGATCCGATTCGATTCGATCCGATTCGATTCGATCCGATTCGATCCGA
This sequence comes from Chrysolina oricalcia, assembly GCA_944452925.2. Classification (NCBI taxonomy): domain Eukaryota; kingdom Metazoa; phylum Arthropoda; class Insecta; order Coleoptera; family Chrysomelidae; genus Chrysolina; species Chrysolina oricalcia. The sequence continues at coordinate 44,696,223 of OX101808.2, read as the reverse complement.
TTCGATCCGATTCGATTCGATTCGATTCGATCCGATTCGATTCGATCCGATTCGATCCGATTCGATCCGATTCGATTCGATTCGATCCGATTCGATTCGATTCGATCTGATTCGATTCGATTCGATTCGATTCGATTCCGATCCGATTCGATTCGATCCGATTCGATCCGATCCGATTCGATTCGATTCGATTCGATCCGATTCGATCCGATTCGAAACGATTCGATCCGATCCGATTCGATCCGATTCGATTCGATCCGATTCGATTCGATTCGATTCGATTCGATCCGATTCGATCCGATTCGATCCGATTCGTTCCGATTCGATCCGATTCGATTCGATCCGATTCGATTCGATTCGATTCGATTCGATCCGATTCGATTCGATCCGATTCGATCCGATTCGATCCGATTCGATCCGATTCGATCCGATTCGATCCGATTCGATCCGATTCGATTCGATTCCGATCCGATCCGATTCGATCCGATCCGATTCGATTCGATTCGATCCGATTCGATTCGATCCGATTCGATCCGATTCGATCCGATCTGATTCGATCCGATTCGATTCGATCCGATTCGATCCGTTCCGATTCGATTCGATCCGATTCGATCTGATTCGATCCGATCCGATTCGATCCGATTTGATTCGATCCGATTCGATCCGATCCGATTCGATTCGATCCGATTCGATCCGATTCGATCCGATCCGATTCGATCCGATTCGATTCGATCCGATTCGATTCAATTCGAATCGATCCGATCCGATCCGATCCGATCCGATCCGATCCGATCCGATCCGATTCGATTCGATTCGATCCGATTCGATTCGATCCGATTCGATCCGATTCGATTCGATTCGATTCGATTCGATTCGATTCGATTCGATTCGATTCGATTCGATTTGATCCGATCCGATTCGATCCGATTCGATTCGATTCGATTCGATTCGATCCGATTCGATTCGATTCGATTCGATTCCGATCCGATCCGATTCGATTCGATCCGATCCGATCCGATTCGATTCGATTCGATTCGATTCGATTCGATTCGATCCGATCCGATTCGATCCGATCCGATTCGATCCGATTCGATTCGATTCGATTCGATTCGATTCGATTCGATTCGATTCGATTCGATTCGATTCGTTTCGATTCGATTCGATTCGATTCGATTCGATTCGATTCGATTCGATTCGATTCGATTCGATTCGATTCGATTCGATTCGATTCGATCCGATTCGATTCGATCCGATTCGATCCGATTCGATCCAATTCGATCCGATTCGATCCGATTCGATTCGATTCGATCCGATTCGATCCGATTCGATTCGATCCGATTCGATCCGATTCGATCCGATTCGATTCGATTCGATCCGATCCGATCCGATTCGATCCGATCCGATCCGATTCGATTCGATCCGATTCGATTCGATCCGATTCGATTCAATCCGATTCGTTTCGATTCGATCCGATTCGATCCGATTCGATTCAATTCGATCCGATTCGATCCGATTCGATCCGATCCGATTCGATTCGATCCGATTCGATCTGATTCGATCCGATCCGATTCGATCCGATTCGATTCGATCCGATTCGATCCGATTCGATTCGATTCGATCCGATTCGATTCGATTCGATCCGATTCGATTCGATCCGATTCGATCCGATTCGATCCGATTCGATTCGATCCGATTCGATTCGATCCGATTCGATTCGATTCGATTCCGATCCGATTCGATTCGATCCGATTTGATCCGATCCGATTCTATTCGATCCGATTCGATCCGATTCGATCCGATTCGATTCGATTCGATTCGATTCGATTCGATTCGATTCGATCCGATCGGATTCGATCCGATCCGATTCGATTCGATTCGATTCGATTCGATCCGATTCGATCCGATTCGATCCGATTCGATTCGATTCGATTCGATTCGATTCGATCCGATTCGATCCGATCCGATTCGATTCGATTCGATCCGATTCGATCCGATTCGATCCGATCCGATTCGATCCGATCCGATTCGATTCGATCCGATTCGATTCGATTCGATTCGATCCGATTCGATCCGATTCGATCCGATTCGATCCGATCCGATTCGATCCGATCCGATTCGATCCGATCCGATTCGATCCGATTCGATTCGATCCGATTCGATTCAATTCGAATCGATCCGATCCGATCCGATCCGATCCGATCCGATCCGATCCGATCCGATCCGATCCGATCCGATTCGATTCGATTCGATTCGATCCGATTCGATTCGATCCGATTCGATCCGATTCGATTCGATTCGATTCGATTCGATTCGATTCGATCCGATCCGATTCGATCAGATCCGATTCGATTCGATTCGATTCGATTCGATCCGATTCGATTCGATTCGATTCGATTCCGATCCGATCCGATTCGATTCGATCCGATTCGATCCGATCCGATTCGATCCGATTCGATCCGATTCGATCCGATCTGATTCGATCCGATTCGATTCGATCCGATTCGATCCGTTCCGATTCGATTCGATCCGATTCGATCTGATTCGATCCGATCCGATTCGATCCGATTTGATTCGATCCGATTCGATCCGATCCGATTCGATTCGATCCGATTCGATCCGATTCGATCCGATCCGATTCGATCCGATTCGATTCGATCCGATTCGATTCAATTCGAATCGATCCGATCCGATCCGATCCGATCCGATCCGATCCGATCCGATTCGATTCGATTCGATCCGATTCGATTCGATCCGATTCGATCCGATTCGATTCGATTCGATTCGATTCGATTCGATTCGATTCGATTCGAATCGATTCGATTCGATCCGATCCGATTCGATCCGATTCGATTCGATTCGATTCGATTCGATCCGATTCGATTCGATTCGATTCGATTCCGATCCGATCCGATTCGATTCGATCCGATTCGATCCGATCCGATTCGATTCGATTCGATTCGATTCGATTCGATCCGATCCGATTCGATCCGATCCGATTCGATCCGATTCGATTCGATTCGATTCGATTCGATTCGATTCGATTCGATTCGATTCGTTTCGATTCGATTCGATTCGATTCGATTCGATTCGATTCGATTCGATTCGATTCGATTCGATTCGATTCGATTCGATTCGATTCGATTCGATTCGATTCGATTCGATCCGATTCGATTCGATCCGATTCGATCCGATTCGATCCAATTCGATCCGATTCGATCCGATTCGATTCGATTCGATCCGATTCGATCCGATTCGATCCGATCCGATCCGATTCGATTCGATTCCGATTCCGATTCGATTTGATTCGATTCGATTCGATTCGATTCGATTCGATTCGATTCGATTCGATTCGATTCGATTCGATTCGATTCGATTCGATTCGATTCGATTCGATTCGATTCGATTCGATCCGATCCGATTCGATTCGATTCGATCCGATCCGATTCGATTCGATTCGATTCGATTCCGATCCGATTCGATTCGATCCGATCCGATCCGATTCGATTCGATTCGATCCGATTCGATTCGATCCGATTCGATTCGATCCGATTCGATCCGATTCGATTCGATCCGATTCGATACGATCCGATTCGATCCGATTCGATTCGATCCGATTCGATACGATCCGATTCGATACGATCCGATTCGATTCGATTCGATTCGATTCGATCCGATTCGATCCGATTCTATCCGATTCGATTCGATTCGATCCAATTCGATTCGATTCGATCCGATTCGATTCGATTCGATTCGATTCGATTCGATTCGATTCGATTCGATTCGATTCCGATCCGATTCGATTCGATCCGATTCGATTCGATCCGATTCGATTCGATTCGATCCGATTCGATTCGATTCGATTCGATTAGATTCGATCCGATTCGATCCGATTCGATCCGATTCGATTCGATTCGATTCGATTCGATCCGATTCGATTCGATTCGATCCGATTCGATCCGATTCGATCCGATTCGATCCGATTCGATTCGATTCGATCCGATTCGATCCGATTCGATCCGATCCGATCCGAATCGATTCGATTCGATTCGATTCGATTCGATTCGATTCGATTCGATTCGATTCGATTCGATTCGATTCGATTCGATTCGATTCGATTCGATCCGATCCGATTCGATTCGATCCGATCCGATTCGATTCGATTCGATCCGATTCGATTCGGATCGAATCGGATCGAATCGGATCGAATCGAATCGAATCGAATCGGATCGAATCGGATCGAATCGGATCGAATCGGATCGAATCGAATCGAATCGGATCGAATCGAATCGAATCGAATCGAATCGAATCGGATCGAATCGGATCGAATCGGATCGAATCTAATCGAATCGAATCGAATCGAATCGAATCGAATCGAATCGAATCGGATCGAATCGAATCGAATCGAATCGGATCGAATCGAATCGGATCGAATCGAATCGAATCGGATCGGAATCGAATCGAATCGAATCGAATCGAATCGAATCGGATCGAATCGAATCGAATCGGATCGAATCGAATCGAATCGGATAGAATCGGATCGAATCGGATCGAATCGAATCGAATCGAATCGAATCGAATCGGATCGTATCGAATCGGATCGTATCGAATCGGATCGAATCGAATCGGATCGAATCGGATCGTATCGAATCGGATCGAATCGAATCGGATCGAATCGGATCGAATCGAATCGGATCGAATCGAATCGGATCGAATCGAATCGAATCGAATCGAATCGAATCGAATCGGATCGGATCGGATCGAATCGAATCGGATCGGAATCGAATCGAATCGAATCGGATCGGATCGAATCGAATCGAATCGGATCGGATCGAATCGAATCGAATCGAATCGA
>OX101808.2:44681371-44688871 GCA_944452925.2 Chrysolina oricalcia | reverse complement strand
TTCGAATTGAATCGAATCGGATCGAATCGAATCGGATCGGATCGAATCGGATCGAATCGAATCGGATCGAATCGGATCGGATCGAATCAGATCGAATCGGATCGAATCGAATCGGAACGGATCGAATCGGATCGAATCGAATCGGATCGAATCAGATCGGATCGAATCGGATCGAATCGGATCGAATCGGATCGAATCGGATCGGATCGAATCGGATCGAATCGAATCGGATCGGATCGGAATCGAATCGAATCGAATCGAATCGAATCGAATCGAATCGGATCGAATCGAATCGAATCGAATCGGATCGGATCGAATCGGATCGGATCGAATCGAATCGAATCGAATCGAATCGAATCGAATCGAATCGAATCGAATCGAATCGGATCGAATCGGATCGAATCGAATCGGATCGAATCGAATCGAATCGGATCGGATCGGATCGGATCGGATCGGATCGATTCGAATTGAATCGAATCGGATCGAATCGAATCGGATCGAATCGGATCGGATCGAATCGGATCGGATCGAATCGGATCGGATCGAATCGGATCGAATCGGATCGAATCGGATCGAATCGAATCGGATCGAATCGGATCGAATCGGATCGAATCGAATCGAATCGAATCGGATCGAATCGAATCGGATCGAATCGGATCGGATCGAATCGGATCGAATCGGATCGAATCGAATCGAATCGGATCGGATCGGATCGAATCGGATCGAATCGAATCGAATCGAATCGAATCGGATCGAATCGGATCGAATCGGATCGAATCGAATCGAATCGAATCGGATCGGATCGAATCCGATCGGATCGAATCGAATCGAATCGAATCGAATCGAATCGAATCGAATCGAATCGAATCGGATCGGATCGAATCGGATCGGATCGAATCGGATCGGATCGAATCGGATCGAATCGGATCGAATCGGATCGAATCGAATCGGATCGAATCGGATCGAATCGGATCGAATCGAATCGAATCGAATCGAATCGGATCGGATCGAATCGGATCGAATCGAATCGAATCGAATCGGATCGAATCGAATCGAATCGGATCGGATCGGATCGGATCGGATCGGATCGGATCGATTCGAATTGAATCGAATCGGATCGAATCGAATCGGATCGAATCGGATCGGATCGAATCGGATCGAATCGGATCGAATCGAATCGGATCGAATCGGATCGAATCGGATCGAATCGAATCGAATCGAATCGGATCGAATCGAATCGGATCGAATCGGATCGGATCGAATCGGATCGAATCGGATCGAATCGAATCGAATCGGATCGGATCGGATCGAATCGGATCGAATCGAATCGAATCGAATCGAATCGGATCGAATCGGATCGAATCGGATCGAATCGAATCGAATCGAATCGGATCGGATCGAATCCGATCGGATCGAATCGAATCGAATCGAATCGAATCGAATCGAATCGAATCGAATCGGATCGGATCGAATCGGATCGGATCGAATCGGATCGGATCGAATCGAATCGAATCGAATCGGATCGGATCGAATCGGATCGAATCGAATCGGATCGGATCGGAATCGAATCGAATCGAATCGAATCGGATCGAATCGAATCGAATCGAATCGAATCGGATCGGATCGAATCGGATCGGATCGAATCGAATCGAATCGAATCGAATCGAATCGAATCGAATCGAATCGAATCGAATCGGATCGAATCGGATCGAATCGAATCGGATCGAATCGAATCGAATCGGATCGGATCGGATCGGATCGGATCGGATCGGATCGGATCGGATCGGATCGGATCGGATCGATTCGAATTGAATCGAATCGGATCGAATCGAATCGGATCGAATCGGATCGGATCGAATCGGATCGGATCGAATCGGATCGGATCGAATCGGATCGAATCGGATCGAATCGGATCGAATCGAATCGGATCGAATCGGATCGAATCGAATCGGATCGAATCGAATCGGATCGAATCGGATCGAATCGGATCGAATCGAATCGGATCGAATCGAATCGGATCGAATCGAATCGAATCGGATCGAATCGAATCGAATCGGATCGAATCGGATCGAATCGAATCGGATCGGATCGGATCGAATCGGATCGGATCGGATCGAATCGAATCGAATCGGATCGAATCGGATCGAATCGGATCGAATCGGATCGAATCGAATCGGATCGAATCGGATCGAATCGAATCGGATCGAATCGAATCGAATCGGATCGAATCGAATCGAATCGGATCGAATCGGATCGAATCGAATCGAATCGGATCGAATCGAATCGGATCGGATCGGATCGAATCGGATCGGATCGGATCGAATCGAATCGAATCGGATCGAATCGGATCGAATCGAATCGGATCGAATCGGATCGAATCGGATCGGATCGGATCGAATCGAATCGAATCGGATCGAATCGGATCGAATCGAATCGGATCGAATCGGATCGAATCGAATCGAATCGAATCGGATCGAATCGGATCGAATCGAATCGGATCGAATCGAATCGAATCGGATCGGATCGAATCGGATCGGATCGAATCGAATCGAACCGGATCGAATCGAATCGAATCGAATCGAATCGAATCGAATCGAATCGAATCGAATCGGATCGGATCGAATCGGATCGGATCGAATCGAATCGAATCGGATCGAATCGGATCGAATCGAATCGGATCGAATCGAATCGAATCGAATCGGATCGGATCGAATCGGATCGAATCGAATCGAATCGAATCGAATCGAATCGAATCGAATCGAATCGAATCGAATCGAATCGAATCGAATCGAATCGAATCGAATCGAATCGGATCGGATCGAATCGGATCGGATCGAATCGAATCGAATCGGATCGAATCGAATCGAATCGAATCGGATCGAATCGAATCGAATCGGATCGGATCGAATCGGATCGGATCGGAATCGAATCGAATCGAATCGGATCGAATCGGATCGAATCGAATCGGATCGAATCGAATCGAATCGGATCGGATCGAATCGGATCGAATCGGATCGGAATCGAATCGGATCGGATCGAATCGAATCGGAACGAATCGAATCGAATCGGATCGGATCGAATCGGATCGAATCGAATCGGATCGGATCGGATCGAATCGGATCGGATCGGAATCGAATCGAATCGGATCGAATCGGATCGAATCGGATCGAATCGGATCGAATCGGATCGAATCGAATCGAATCGGATCGAATCGAATCGAATCGAATCGGATCGGATCGGATCGAATCGAATCGGATCGAATCGAATCGAATCGGATCGGATCGAATCGGATCGAATCGAATCGAATCGAATCGGATCGGATCGAATCGGATCGGATCGAATCGAATCGAATCGGATCGAATCGAATCGAATCGGATCGGATCGAATCGGATCGAATCGGATCGGAATCGAATCGGATCGGATCGAATCGAATCGAATCGGATCGAATCGAATCGAATTGAATCGGATCGGATCGAATCGGATCGAATCGAATCGGATCGGATCGAATCGGATCGGATCGGAATCGAATCGAATCAGATCGAATCGGATCGAATCGGATCGAATCGGATCGAATCGGATCGAATCGGATCGAATCGGATCGAATCGGATCGAATCGAATCGGATCGAATCGAATCGGATCGGATCGAATCGGATCGAATCGAATCGGATCGAATCGAATCGAATCGGATCGGATCGAATCGGATCGAATCGAATCGGATCGGAATCTAATCGAATCGAATCGAATCGGATCGAATCGGATCGAATCGAATCGAATCGGATCGAATCGGATCGAATGGAATCGGATCGAATCGAATCGAATCGGATCGAATCGAATCGGATCGAATCGGATCGAATCGAATCGGATCGAATCGAATCGAATCGGATCGGATCGGATCGAATCGGATCGGATCGGAATCGAATCGAATCGGATCGAATCGGATCGAATCGGATCGAATCGGATCGAATCGGATCGAATCGGATCGAATCGGATCGAATCGAATCGGATCGAATCGAATCGAATCGGATCGAATCGGATCGGATCGAATCGAATCGGATCGAATCGGATCGAATCGAATCGGATCGAATCGAATCGAATCGAATCGAATCGGATCGGATCGGATCGGATCGGATCGGATCGAATCGAATCGAATCGAATCGGATCGAATCGAATCGGATCGAATCGAATCGAATCGGATCGGATCGAATCGGATCATATCGGAATCGAATCGAATCGGATCGAATCGGATCGAATCGAATCGGATCGAATCGGATCGAATCGGATCGAATCGAATCGGATCGAATCGAATCGAATCGGATCGGATCGAATCGGATCGGATCGGATTGAATCGAATCGAATCGAATCGAATCGAATCGAATCGAATCGGATCGAATCGGATCGAATCGGATCGAATCGAATCGGATCGGATCGAATCGGATCGAATCGAATCGGATCGGAATCGAATCGAATCGAATCGAATCGGATCGAATCGAATCGGATCGAATCGAATCGGATCGAATCGGATCGAATCGGATCGAATCGAATCGGATCGAATCGAATCGAATCGAATCGGATCGAATCGAATCGAATCGGATCGAATCGGATCGGATCGAATCGGATCGAATCGGATCGAATTGAATCGGATCGGATCGAATCGGATCGAATCGGATCGAATCGAATCGAATCGGATCGAATCGGATCGAATCGAATCGAATCGGATCGAATCGGATCGAATCGAATCGGATCGAATCGAATCGGATCGGATCGAATCGGATCGGATCGAATCGAATCGAATCGAATCGAATCGGATCGAATCGGATCGAATCGAATCGGATCGAATCGGATCGAATCGAATCGAATCGGATCGGATCGAATCGGATCGGATCGGAATCGAATCGAATCGGATCGAATCGAATCGAATCGATCCGATTCGATCCGATCCGATTCGATTCGATTCGATTCGATCCGATTCGATCCGATTCGAAACGATTCGATCCGATCCGATTCGATCCGATTCGATTCGATCCGATTCGATTCGATTCGATTCGATCCGATTCGATCCGATTCGATCCGATTCGTTCCGATTCGATCCGATTCGATTCGATCCGATTCGATTCGATTCGATCCGATTCGAATCGATCCGATTCGATCCGATTCGATCCGATTCGATCCGATTCGATCCGATTCGATCCGATTCGATCCGATTCGATTCGATTCCGATCCGATCCGATTCGATCCGATCCGATTCGATTCGATTCGATCCGATTCGATTCGATCCGATTCGATCCGATTCGATTCGATTCGATCCGATCCGATTCGATCCGATCCGATTCGATTGGATTCGATTCGATTCGATTCGATCCGATTCGATTCGATCCGATCCGATCCGATTCGATTCGATCCGATTCGATTCGATACGATCCGATTCGATTCCGATCCGATTCGATCTGATTCGATCCGATCCGATTCGATTCGATTCGATCCGATTCGATTCGATCCGATTCGATCCGATTCGATTCGATCCGATCCGATTCGATCCGATCCGATCCGATTCGATTCGATTCGATCCGATTCGATTCGATCCGATTCGATCCGATTCGATCCGATTCGATTCGATTCCGATCCGATCCGATTCGATCCGATCCGATTCGATTCGATTCCGATCCGTTTCGATTCGATCCGATTCGATTCGATCCGATTCGATTCGATCCGATTCGATCCGATTCGATCCGATCCGATTCGATCCGATCCGATTCGATTCGATTCGATTCGATTCGATTCGATTCGATTCGATTCGATCCGATTCGATCCGATTCTATCCGATTCGATTCGATTCGATTCGATTCGATTCGATTCGATCCGATCCGATTCGATTCGATTCGATTCCGATCCGATTCGATTCGATCCGATTCGATCCGATCCGATTCGATTAGATTCGATCCGATTCGATCCGATTCGATCCGATCCGATTCGATTCGATTCGATCCGATTCGATTCGATCCGATTCGATCCGATTCGATCCGATTCGATTCGATCCGATTCGATCCGATTCGATCCGATTCGATTCGATTCCGATCAGATCCGATTCGATCCGATCCGATCCGATTCGATTCGATTCGATCCGATTCGATTCGATCCGATTCGATCCGATTCGATTCGATCCGATTCGATTCGATTCGATCCGATTCGATCCGATTCGATCCGATTCGATCCGATTCGATTCGATTCGATCCGATCCGATCCGATTCGATCCGATCCGATCCGATTCGATTCGATTCGATCCGATTCGATTCGATCCGATTCGATTCGATTCGATTCGATTCGATTCGATTCGATTCGATTCGATTCGATCCGATTCGATCCGATTCGATTCGATTCGATTCGATCCGATTCGATCCGATTCGATTCGATCCGATTCGATCCGATTCGATCCGATTCGATTCGATTCGATCCGATCCGATCCGATTCGATCCGATCCGATCCGATTCGATTCGATTCGATCCGATTCGATTCGATCCGATCCGATTCAATCCGATTCGTTTCGATTCGATCCGATTCGATCCGATTCGATTCAATTCGATCCGATTCGATCCGATTCGATCCGATCCGATTCGATTCGATCCGATTCGATCTGATTCGATCCGATCCGATTCGATCCGATTCGATTCGATCCGATTCGATCCGATTCGATTCGATCCGATTCGATTCGATTCGTTTCGATTCGATCCGATTCGATCCGATTCGATTCAATTCGATCCGATTCGATCCGATTCGATCCGATCCGATTCGATTCGATCCGATTCGATCTGATTCGATCCGATCCGATTCGATCCGATTCGATTCGATCCGATTCGATCCGATTCGATTCGATCCGATTCGATTCGATTCGATCCGATTCGATTCGATCCGATTCGATCCGATTCGATCCGATTCGATTCGATCCGATTCGATTCGATCCGATTCGATTCGATTCGATTCCGATCCGATTCGATTCGATCCGATTTGATCCGATCCGATTCAATTCGATCCGATTCGATCCGATTCGATCCGATTCGATTCGATTCGATTCGATTCGATTCGATTCGATTCGATTCGATCCGATCGGATTCGATCCGATCCGATTCGATTCGATTCGATTCGATTCGATCCGATTCGATCCGATTCGATCCGATTCGATTCGATTCGATTCGATTCGATTCGATCCGATTCGATCCGATCCGATTCGATTCGATTCGATCCGATTCGATCCGATTCGATCCGATCCGATTCGATCCGATTCGATTCGATCCGATTCGATTCGATTCGATTCGATCCGATTCGATCCGATTCGATCCGATTCGATCCGATCCGATTCGATCCGATCCGATTCGATCCGATTCGATCCGATCCGATTCGATCCGATTCGATTCGATCCGATTCGATTCAATTCGAATCGATCCGATCCGATCCGATCCGATCCGATCCGATCCGATCCGATCCGATCCGATTCGATTCGATTCGAT
>OX101808.2:44671371-44678871 GCA_944452925.2 Chrysolina oricalcia | reverse complement strand
CGATTCGATACGATTCGATCCGATTCGATTCGATCCGATTCGATTCGATTCGATTCCGATCCGATTCGATTCGATCCGATTCGATCCGATCCGATCCGATCCGATCCGATTCGATTCGATTCGATCCGATTCGATCCGATTCGATCCGATTCGATCCGATTCGATCCGATCCGATTCGATCCGATTCGATTCGATTCGATCCGATTCGATTCGATTCGATCCGATTCGATTCGATTCGATTCGATCCGATTCGTTCCGATTCGATCCGATTCGATTCGATTCGATTCGATCCGATTCGATTCGATCCGATCCGATTCGATTCGATTCGATTCGATCCGATTCGATTCGATCCGATTCGATCCGATTCGATCCGATTCGATCCGATTCGATCCGATTCGATCCGATTCGATTCGATTCCGATCCGATCCGATTCGATCCGATCCGATTCGATTCGATCCGATCCGATCCGATTCGCTTCGATTCGATTCGATTCGATCCGATTCGATTCGATCCGATTCGATCCGATTCGATCCGATTCGATCCGATTCGATTCGATCCGATTCGATCCAATTCGATCCGATTCGATCCGATCCGATTCGATCCGATCCGATCCGATTCGATTCGATTCGATTCGATCCGATTCGATCCGATTCTATCCGATTCGATTCGATCCGATCCGATCCGATTCGATTCGATTCGATTCGATCCGATTCGATTCGATTCGATTCGATTCGATTCGATTCGATTCCGATCCGATTCGATTCGATCCAATTCGATCCGATCCGATTCGATTAGATTCGATCCGATTCGATCCGATTCGATCCGATCCGATTCGATTCGATTCGATTCGATCCGATTCGATTCGATCCGATTCGATTCGATTCGATTCGATCCGATTCGATTCGATTCGATTCGATTCGATTCCGATCCGATTCGATTCGATCCAATTCGATCCGATCCGATTCGATTAGATTCGATCCGATTCGATCCGATTCGATCCGATCCGATTCGATTCGATTCGATTCGATTCGATCCGATTCGATTCGATCCGATTCGATCCGATTCGATTCGATCCGATTCGATTCGATCCGATTCGATTCGATCCGATTCGATTCGATCCGATTCGATCCGATTCGATTCGATTCGATTCGATTCGATTCGATTCGATTCGATTCGATTCGATTCGATTCGATTCGATTCGATTCGATTCGATTCGATTCGATTCGATCCGATTCGATTCGATCCGATTCGATCCGATCCGATTCGATTCGATTCGATTCGATTCGATCCGATCCGATTCGATCCGATCCGATTCGATTCGATTCGATCCGATTCGATTCGATCCGATTCGATTCGATTCGATTCGATTCGATTCGATTCGATTCGATTCGATTCGATTAGATTCGATCCGATTCGATCCGATTCGATCCGATTCGATCCGATCCGATTCGATTCGATTCGATTCGATCCGATTCGATTCGATCCGATTCGATCCGATTCGATCCGATTCGATTCGATCGGATTCGATCCGATTCGATCCGATTCGATTCGATTCCGATCCGATCCGATCCGATCCGATTCGATCCGATCCGATCCGATCCGATTCGATTCGATTCGATCCGATTCGATCCGATTCGATCCGATTCGATTCCATCCGATTCGATTCGATTCGATTCGATCCGATTCGATTCGATCCGATTCGATCCGATTCGATTCGATCCGATTCGATCCGATCCGATCCGATTCGATTCGATCCGATTCGATCCGATTCGATCCGATCCGATTCGATCCGATTCGATTCGATCCGATTCGATTCGATTCGATTCGATCCGATTCGATTCGATCCGATTCGATCCGATTCGATCCGATTCGATTCGATTCGATCCGATTCGATTCGATCCGATTCGATTCGATCCGATTCGATCCGATTCGATTCGATCCGATTCGATCCGATCCGATTCGATTCGATTCGATTCGATTCGATTCGATCCGATCCGATTCGATCCGATCCGATTCGATTCGATTCGATCCGATTCGATTCGATTCGATCCGATTCGATTCGATTCGATTCGATTCGATTCGATTCGATTCGATTCGATTCGATTCGATTCGATTCGATTCGATTCGATTCGATTCGATTCGATTCGATTCGATTAGATTCGATCCGATTCGATCCGATTCGATCCGATTCGATCCGATCCGATCCGATTCGATTCGATTCGATTCGATTCGATTCGATTCGATTCGATTCGATTCGATTCGATTCGATTCGATTCGATTCGATTCGATTCGATCCGATTCGATTCGATCCGATTAGATCTGATTCGATCCGATCCGATTCGATTCGATTCGATTCGATCCGATTCGATTCGATCCGATTCGATCCTATCCGATTCGATTCGATTCGATTCGATTCGATTCGATTCGATTCGATCCGATCCGATTCGATCCGATCCGATTCGATTCGATTCGATCCGATTCGATTCGATTCGATTCGATTCGATTCGATTCGATTCGATTCGATTCGATTCGATTCGATTCGATCCGATTCGATCCGATTCGATCCGATTCGATCCGATCCGATTCGATCCGATCCGATTCGATTCGATTCGATTCCATTCGATTCGATTCGATTCGATTCGATTCGATTCGATTCGATTCGATTCGATTCGATTCGATTCGATTCGATTCGATTCGATTCGATTCGATTCGATCCGATTCGATCCGATTCGATCCGATTCGATCCGATTCGATCCGATCCGATTCGATCCGATTCGATTCGATCCGATTCGATCCGATTCGATCCGATTCGATCCGATTCGATTCGATTCGATCCGATTCGATTCGATCCGATTCGATTCAATTCGATTCGATCCGATTCGATCCGATCCGATTCGATCCGATTCGATTCGATCCGATTCGATCCGATTCGATCCGATTAGATCCGATCCGATTCGATCCGATCCGATTCGATTCGATTCGATTCGATCCGATTCGATCCGATTCTATCCGATTCGATTCGATCCGATCCGATTCGATTCGATTCGATTCGATCCGATTCGATTCGATTCGATTCGATTCGATTCGATTCGATTCGATTCGATTCCGATCCGATTCGATTCGATCCAATTCGATCCGATCCGATTCGATTAGATTCGATCCGATTCGATCCGATTCGATCTGATCCGATTCGATTCGATTCGATCCGATTCGATTCGATCCGATTCGATTCGATTCGATTCGATCCGATTCGATTCGATTCGATTCGATTCGATTCGATTCCGATCCGATTCGATTCGATCCAATTCGATCCGATCCGATTCGATTAGATTCGATCCGATTCGATCCGATTCGATCCGATCCGATTCGATTCGATTCGATTCGATTCGATCCGATTCGATTCGATCCGATTCGATCCGATTCGATTCGATCCGATTCGATTCGATCCGATTCGATTCGATCCGATTCGATCCGATTCGATTCGATTTGATTCGATCCGATTCGATCCGATTCGATTCGATCCGATTCGATCCGATCCGATTCGATTCGATCCGATTCGATCCGATTCGATCCGATCCGATTCGATCCGATTCGATTCGATCCGATTCGATTCGATTCGATTCGATTCGATCCGATTCGATTCGATCCGATTCGATCCGATTCGATCCGATTCGATTCGATTCGATTCGATCCGATTCGATTCGATCCGATTCGATTCGATCCGATTCGATCCGATTCGATTCGATTCGATCCGATTCGATTCGATCCGATTCGATTCGATTCGATTCGATTCCGATCCGATTCGATTCGATTCGATCCGATTCGATCCGATCCGATTCGATTCGATTCGATTCGATCCGATTCGATCCGATTCGATCCGATTCGATCCGATTCGATCCGATCCGATTCGATCCGATTCGATTCGATTCGATCCGATTCGATTCGATTCGATAGGATCCGATTCGATTCGATTCGATCCGATTCGTTCCGATTCGATCCGATTCGATTCGATTCGATCCGATTCGTTCCGATTCGATCCGATTCGATTCGATTCGATCCGATTCGATTCGATCCGATTCGATTCGATTCGATTCGATCCGATTCGATTCGATCCGATTCGATCCGATTCGATCCATCCGATCCGATCGATTCGATTCGATTCGATCCGATTGATCCGATTCGATCGATTCGATCCGATTCGATCCGATTCGATTCGATTCGATTCGATCCGATCCGATTCGATCGATCCGATTCGATTCGATCGATTCGATTCGATCCGATTCGATCCGATTCGATTCGATTCGATCCGATTCGATTCGATTCCGATTCGATTCGATTCGATTCCGATTCGATCGATCCGATTCGATTCGATTCGATTCGATTCGATTCGATCGATTCGATTCGATCCGATTCGATTCGATCCGATAGTCTGATTCGATCCTATCCGATCGATTCGATTCGATCCGATCGATTCGATTCGATTCGATCGATTCGATTCGATTCGATTCGATCCGATCCGATTCGATCGATCCCGATTCGATTCGATCCGATTCGATTTCGATTCGATCCGATTCGATTCGATCCGATCGATTCGATTCGATCCGATTCGATCCGATCCGATTCGATCGATTCGATTCGATTCGATCCGATTCGATCGATCGATCCGATTCGATCCGATTCGATCCGATCCGATCATCGATTCGATTCGATCGATCGATTCGATTCGATCCGATTCGATCCGATTCGATCCGATTCGATCCGATCCGATTCGATCCGATCCGATTCGATTCGATTCGATTCGATCCGATTCGATCCGATTCTATCCGATTCGATTCGATCCGATCCGATTCGATTCGATTCGATCCGATTCGATTCGATTCGATTCGATTCGATTCGATTCGATTCGATTCCGATCCGATTCGATTCGATCCAATTCGATCCGATCCGATTCGATTAGATTCGATCCGATTCGATCCGATTCGATCCGATCCGATTCGATTCGATTCGATCCGATTCGATTCGATCCGATCCGATCCGATTCGATTCGATTCGATTCGATCCGATTCGATTCGATTCGATTCGATTCGATTCGATTCCTATCCGATTCGATTCTATCCAATTCGATCCGATCCGATTCGATTAGATTCGATCCGATTCGATCCGATTCGATCCGATCCGATTCGATTCGATTCGATTCGATCCGATTCGATTCGATCCGATTCGATCCGATTCGATTCGATCCGATTCGATTCGATCCGATTCGATTCGATCCGATTCGATCCGATTCGATTCGATTCGATCCGATTCGATCCGATTCGATTCGATCCGATTCGATCCGATCCGATTCGATTCGATTCGATTCGATTCGATTCGATTCGATTCGATTCGATCCGATTCGATTCGATCCGATTCGATCCGATTCGATTCGATCCGATTCGATCCGATCCGATTCGATTCGATTCGATTCGATTCGATTCGATTCGATCCGATTCGATTCGATCCGATTCGATTCGATTCGATTCGATCCGATTCGATTCGATCCGATTCGATCCGATTCGATTCGATTCGATTCGATTCGATTCGATCCGATTCGATTCGATCCGATTCGATCCGATTCGATCCGATTCGATTCGATTCGATCCGATTCGATTCGATCCGATTCGATTCGATCCGATTCGATCCGATTCGATTCGATTCGATCCGATTCGATTCGATCCGATTCGATTCGATTCGATTCGATTCCGATCCGATTCGATTCGATTCGATCCGATTCGATCCGATCCGATTCGATTCGATTCGATTCGATCCGATTCGATCCGATTCGATCCGATTCGATCCGATTCGATCCGATCCGATTCGATCCGATTCGATTCGATTCGATCCGATTCGATTCGATTCGATTCGATCCGATTCGATTCGATTCGATCCGATTCGTTCCGATTCGATCCGATTCGATTCGATTCGATCCGATTCGTTCCGATTCGATCCGATTCGATTCGATTCGATCCGATTCGATTCGATCCGATTCGATTCGATTCGATCCGATTCGATTCGATCCGATTCGATCCGATTCGATCCGATTCGATCCGATTCGATCCGATTCGATCCGATTCGATCCGATTCGATCCGATTCGATTCGATTCCGATCCGATCCGATTCGATCCGATCCGATTCGATTCGATCCGATTCGATTCGATCCGATTCGATCCGATTCGATTCGATTCGATCCGATCCGATTCGATCCGATTCGATTCGATTCGATTCGATTCGATTCGATCCGATTCGATTCGATCCGATTAGATCTGATTCGATCCTATCCGATCCGATTCGATTCGATCCGATTCGATTCGATTCGATTCGATTCGATTCGATTCGATTCGATTCGATTCGATTCGATTCGATTCGATTCGATTCGATTCGATTCGATCCGATTCGATTCGATCCGATTCGATCCGATCCGATTCGATTCGATTCGATTCGATTCGATCCGATCCGATTCGATCCGATCCGATTCGATTCGATCCGATTCGATTCGATCCGATTCGATTCGATTCGATTCGATTCGATTCGATTCGATTCGAT
Source organism: Chrysolina oricalcia (assembly GCA_944452925.2). NCBI lineage: Eukaryota > Metazoa > Arthropoda > Insecta > Coleoptera > Chrysomelidae > Chrysolina > Chrysolina oricalcia. The sequence goes on along the minus strand of OX101808.2, from coordinate 44,672,289 downwards.
TCGATTCGATTCGATTCGATTCGATTCGATTCGATTCGATTAGATTCGATCCGATTCGATCCGATTCGATCCGATTCGATCCGATCCGATTCGATTCGATTCGATTCGATTCGATTCGATTCGATCCGATTCGATTCGATCCGATTCGATCCGATTCGATCCGATTCGATTCGATCGGATTCGATCGGATTCGATCCGATTCGATCCGATTCGATTCGATTCCGATCCGATCCGATTCGATCCGATCCGATCCGATCCGATTCGATTCGATTCGATCCGATTCGATTCGATCGGATTCGATCCGATTCGATTCGATCCGATTCGATTCGATCCGATTCGATCCGATTCGATCCGATTCGATTCGATTCGATCCGATTCGATTCGATCCGATTCGATTCGATCCGATCCGATTCGATTCGATTCGATCCGATTCGATTCGATCCGATTCGATTCGATTCGATTCGATTCCGATCCGATTCGATTCGATCCGATTCGATCCGATCCGATCCGATCCGATTCGATTCGATTCGATCCGATTCGATCCGATTCGATCCGATTCGATCCGATTCGATCCGATCCGATTCGATCCGATTCGATTCGATCCGATTCGATTCGATTCGATTCGATCCGATTCGATCCGATTCGATTCGATTCGATCCGATTTGATTCGATCCGATTCGATTCGATTCGATTCGATCCGATTCGATTCGATCCGATTCGATCCGATTCGATCCGATTCGATCCGATTCGATTCGATTCCGATCCGATCCGATCCGATTCGATCCGATCCGATTCGATTCGATCCGATCCGATTCGATTCGATTCGATCCGATTCGATTCGATCCGATTCGATCCGATTCGATCCGATTCGATTCGATCCGATTCGATCCGATTCGATCTGATTCGATCCGATCCGAT
>OX101808.2:44613871-44666371 GCA_944452925.2 Chrysolina oricalcia | reverse complement strand
GATCCGATCCGATTCGATTCGATCCGATTCGATTCGATCCGATCCGATTCGATTCGATTCGATTCGATCCGATTCGATTCGATTCGATCCGATCCGATTCGATTCGATTCGATTCGATCCGATTCGATTCGATCCGATTCGATCCGATTCGATCCGATTCGATTCGATTCCGATCCGATCCGATCCGATCCGATCCGATTCGATCCGATCCGATTCGATTCGATTCGATCCGATTCGATTCGATCCGATTCGATCCGATTCGATCCGATTCGATTCGATTCCGATCCGATCCGATCCGATTCGATCCGATCCGATTCGATTCGATTCGATCCGATTCGATTCGATCCGATTCGATCCGATTCGATTCGATTCGATCCGATCCGATCCGATTCGATCCGATCCGATTCGATTCGATTCGATCCGATTCGATTCGATCCGATTCGATCCGATTCGATTCGATTCGATCCGATTCGATCCGATTCGATTCGATTCGATCGGATTCGATCCGATTCGATCCGATCCGATTCGATTCGATCCGATTCGATCCGATCCGATTCGATCCGATTCGATTCGATTCGATCCGATTCGATTCGATTCGATCCGATTCGATTCGATCCGATTCGATCCGATTCGATCCGATTCGATTCGATCCGATTCGATTAGATCCGATTCGATTCGATTTGATTCGATCCGATTCGATCCGATTCGATTCGATCCGATTCGATTCGATCCGATTCGATTCGATTCGATTCCGATCCGATTCAATTCGATCCGATTCGATCCGATCCGATTCGATTCGATCCGATTCGATCCGATTCGATCCGATTCGATTCGATTCGATTCGATTCGATTCGATCCGATCCGATTCGATCCGATCCGATTCGATTCGATTCGATCCGATTCGATTCGATCCGATTCGATCCGATTCGATCCGATTCGATTCGATCCGATTCGATCCGATCCGATTCGATTCGATTCGATCCGATCCGATCCGATCCGATTCGATCCGATCCGATTCGATTCGATTCGATTCGATCCGATTCGATCCGATTCGATCCGATTCGATTCGATTCGATTCGATCCGATCCGATTCGATCCGATCCGATTCGATTCGATTCGATTCCATTCGATCCGATTCGATTCGATCCGATTCGATCCGATTCGATCCGATTCGATTCGATCCGATTCGATTAGATCCGATTCGATTCGATTTGATTCGATCCGATTCGATCCGATTCGATTCGATCCGATTCGATTCGATCCGATTCGATTCGATTCGATTCGATTCGATTCGATTCGATTCCGATCCGATTCAATTCGATCCGATTCGATCCGATCCGATTCGATTCGATCCGATTCGATCCGATTCGATCCGATTCGATTCGATTCGATTCGATTCGATCCGATCCGATTCGATCCGATCCGATTCGATTCGATTCGATCCGATTCAATTCGATCCGATTCGATCCGATTCGATCCGATTCGATCCGATTCGATTCGATCCGATTCGATCGGATCCGATTCGATTCGATCCGATCCGATTCGATTCGATCCGATTCGATTCGATCCGATCCGATCCGATTCGATTCGATTCGATTCGATCCGATTCGATCCGATTCGATTCGATTCCGATCCGATCCGATCCGATTCGATCCGATCCGATTCGATTCGATTCGATCCGATTCGATCCGATTCGATCCGATTCGATTCGATTCCGATCCGATCCGATCCGATTCGATTCGATCCGATCCGATTCGATTCGATCCGATTCGATTCGATCCGATCCGATTCGATTCGATTCGATTCGATCCGATTCGATTCGATTCGATCCGATCCGATTCGATTCGATTCGATTCGATCCGATTCGATTCGATCCGATTCGATCCGATTCGATCCGATTCGATTCGATTCCGATCCGATCCGATCCGATTCGATCCGATCCGATTCGATTCGATTCGATCCGATTCGATTCGATCCGATTCGATCCGATTCGATCCGATTCGATTCGATTCCGATCCGATCCGATCCGATTCGATCCGATCCGATTCGATTCGATTCGATCCGATTCGATTCGATCCGATTCGATCCGATTCGATTCGATTCGATCCGATCCGATCCGATTCGATCCGATCCGATTCGATTCGATTCGATCCGATTCGATTCGATCCGATTCGATCCGATTCGATTCGATTCGATCCGATTCGATCCGATTCGATTCGATTCGATCGGATTCGATCCGATTCGATCCGATCCGATTCGATTCGATCCGATTCGATCCGATCCGATTCGATCCGATTCGATTCGATTCGATCCGATTCGATTCGATTCGATCCGATTCGATTCGATCCGATTCGATCCGATTCGATCCGATTCGATTCGATCCGATTCGATTAGATCCGATTCGATTCGATTTGATTCGATCCGATTCGATCCGATTCGATTCGATCCGATTCGATTCGATCCGATTCGATTCGATTCGATTCCGATCCGATTCAATTCGATCCGATTCGATCCGATCCGATTCGATTCGATCCGATTCGATCCGATTCGATCCGATTCGATTCGATTCGATTCGATTCGATTCGATCCGATCCGATTCGATCCGATCCGATTCGATTCGATTCGATCCGATTCGATTCGATCCGATTCGATCCGATTCGATCCGATTCGATTCGATCCGATTCGATCCGATCCGATTCGATTCGATTCGATCCGATCCGATCCGATTCGATCCGATCCGATTCGATTCGATTCGATTCGATCCGATTCGATCCGATTCGATCCGATTCGATTCGATTCGATTCGATCCGATCCGATTCGATCCGATCCGATTCGATTCGATTCGATTCCATTCGATCCGATTCGATTCGATCCGATTCGATCCGATTCGATCCGATTCGATTCGATCCGATTCGATTAGATCCGATTCGATTCGATTTGATTCGATCCGATTCGATCCGATTCGATTCGATCCGATTCGATTCGATCCGATTCGATTCGATTCGATTCGATTCGATTCGATTCGATTCCGATCCGATTCAATTCGATCCGATTCGATCCGATCCGATTCGATTCGATCCGATTCGATCCGATTCGATCCGATTCGATTCGATTCGATTCGATTCGATCCGATCCGATTCGATCCGATCCGATTCGATTCGATTCGATCCGATTCAATTCGATCCGATTCGATCCGATTCGATCCGATTCGATCCGATTCGATTCGATCCGATTCGATCGGATCCGATTCGATTCGATTCGATCCGATCCGATCCGATTCGATCCGATCCGATACGATTCGATTCGATCCGATTCGATTCGATTCGATTCGATCCGATTCGATTCGATCCGATTCGATTCGATTCGATCCGATTCGATCCGATTCGATTCCGATCCGATTCGATTCGATTCGATTCGATCCGATTCGATTCGATCCGATTCGATCCGATCCGATTCGATTCGATTCGATCCGATCCGATCCGATTCGATCCGATCCGATTCGATTCGATTCGATTCGATCCGATTCGATTCGATCCGATTCGATTCGATTCGATTCGATTCGATTCGATTCGATTCGATTCGATTCGATTCGATTCGATTCGATTCGATTCGATTCGATTCGATTCGAATCGATTCGATTCGATTCGATTCGATTCGATTCGATTCGATTCGATTCGATTCGATTCGATTCGATTCGATTCGATTCGATTCGATTCGATTCGATTCGATTCGATTCGATCCGATTCGATTCGATTCGATCCGATTCGATCCGATTCGATCCGATTCGATCCGATTCGATTCGATTCGATCCGATTCGATCCGATTCGATCCGATCCGATTCGATTCGATTCGATTCGATTCGATTCGATTCGATTCGATTCGATTCGATTCGATTCGATTCGATTCGATTCGATTCGATTCGATCCGATCCGATTCGATCCGATCCGATTCGATTCGATTCGATCCGATTCGATTCAATTCGATCCGATTCGATTCGATTCGATTCGATTAGATTCGATCCGATTCGATCCGATTCGATCCGATCCGATCCGATTCGATTCGATTCGATTCGATCCGATTCGATTCGATTCGATTCGATCCGATTCGATCCGATTCGATTCGATCCGATTCGATCCGATTCTATCCGATTCGATTCGATTCGATTCGATCCGATCCGATTCGATTCGATTCGATTCGATTCGATCCGATTCGATTCGATTCGATTCGATTCGATTCGATTCGATTCGATTCGATTCGATTCGATTCGATTCGATTCGATTCGATTCGATTCGATTCGATTCCGATCCGATTCGATTCCGATCCAATTCGATCCGATCCGATTCGATTAGATTCGATCCGATTCGATCCGATTCGATCCGATCCGATTCGATTCGATTCGATTCGATTCGATCCGATTCGATTCGATTCGATCCGATCCGATTCGATTCGATTCGATCCGATTCGATTCGATTCGATTCGATTCGATTCGATTCGATTCGATTCGATTCCGATCCGATTCGATTCGATCCAATTCAATCCGATCCGATTCGATTAGATTCGATCCGATTCGATTCGATCCGATTCGATCCGATCCGATTCGATTCGATTCGATTCGATCCGATTCGATTCGATCCGATTCGATCCGATTCGATTCGATCCGATTCGATTCGATCCGATTCGATTCGATCCGATTCGATCCGATTCGATTCGATTCGATCCGATTCGATCCGATTCGATTCGATCCGATTCGATCCGATCCGATCCGATTCGATTCGATCCGAGTCGATCCGATTCGATCCGATCCGATTCGATCCGATTCGATTCGATTCGATCCGATTCGATTCGATTCGATTCGATTCGATTCGATCCGATTCGATTCGATCCGATTCGATCCGATTCGATCCGATTCGATTCGATTCGATCCGATTCGATTCGATCCGATTCGATTCGATCCGATTCGATCCGATTCGATTCGATTCGATCCGATTCGATTCGATCCGATTCGATTCGATTCGATTCGATTCGATTCGATTCCGATCCGATTCGATTCGATCCGATTCGATCCGATCCGATTCGATTCGATTCGATTCGATCCGATTCGATCCGATTCGATCCGATTCGATCCGATCCGATTCGATCCGATTCGATTCGATCCGATTCGATTCGATTCGATTCGATCCGATTCGATTCGATTCGATCCGATTCGTTCCGATTCGATCCGATTCGATTCGATCCGATTCGATTCGATCCGATTCGATTCGATTCGATTCGATCCGATTCGATTCGATCCGATTCGATCCGATTCGATCCGATTCGATCCGATTCGATCCGATTCGATCCGATTCGATTCGATTCCGATCCGATCCGATTCGATCCGATCCGATACGATTCGATTCGATCCGATTCGATTCGATCCGATTCGATCCGATTCGATTCGATTCGAACCGATCCGATTCGATCCGATCCGATTCGATTCGATTCGATTCCATTCGATTCGATTCGATTCGATCCGATTCGATTCGATCCGATCCGATTCGATTCGATCCGATTCGATCCGATCCGATTCGATTCGATTCGATCCGATTCGATTCGATCCGATTCGATTCCGATCCGATTCGATCCGATTCGATCCGATCCGATTCGATTCGATCCGATTCGATTCGATCCGATTCGATCCGATTCGATTCGATTCGATTCGATCCGATCCGATTCGATCCGATCCGATTCGATTCGATTCGATTCGATCCGATTCGATTCGATCCGATTCGATCCGATTCGATCCGATTCGATTCGATTCCGATCCGATCCGATCCGATTCGATCCGATCCGATTCGATTCGATTCGATCCGATTCGATTCGATCCGATTCGATCCGATTCGATTCGATTCGATCCGATCCGATCCGATTCGATCCGATCCGATTCGATTCGATTCGATCCGATTCGATTCGATCCGATTCGATCCGATTCGATTCGATTCGATCCGATTCGATCCGATTCGATTCGATTCGATCCGATTCGATCCGATTCGATCCGATCCGATTCGATTCGATCCGATTCGATCCGATCCGATTCGATCCGATTCGATTCGATTCGATCCGATTCGATTCGATTCGATCCGATTCGATTCGATCCGATTCGATCCGATTCGATCCGATTCGATTCGATCCGATTCGATTAGATCCGATTCGATTCGATTTGATTCGATCCGATTCGATCCGATTCGATTCGATCCGATTCGATTCGATCCGATTCGATTCGATTCGATTCCGATCCGATTCAATTCGATCCGATTCGATCCGATCCGATTCGATTCGATCCGATTCGATCCGATTCGATCCGATTCGATTCGATTCGATTCGATTCGATCCGATCCGATTCGATCCGATCCGATTCGATTCGATCCGATTCGATTCGATCCGATTCGATTCGATCCGATTCGATTCGATCCGATTCGATCCGATCCGATTCGATTCGATTCGATCCGATCCGATCCGATCCGATTCGATCCGATCCGATTCGATTCGATTCGATTCGATTCGATCCGATTCGATCCGATTCGATCCGATTCGATTCGATTCGATCCGATCTGATTCGATCCGATCCGATTCGATTCGATTCGATTCCATTCGATCCGATTCGATTCGATCCGATTCGATCCGATTCGATCCGATTCGATTCGATCCGATTCGATTAGATCCGATTCGATTCGATTTGATTCGATCCGATTCGATCCGATTCGATTCGATCCGATTCGATTCGATCCGATTCGATTCGATTCGATTCGATTCGATTCGATTCCGATCCGATTCAATTCGATCCGATTCGATCCGATCCGATTCGATTCGATCCGATTCGATCCGATTCGATCCGATTCGATTCGATTCGATTCGATTCGATCCGATCCGATTCGATCCGATCCGATTCGATTCGATTCGATCCGATTCAATTCGATCCGATTCGATTCGATTCGATCCGATTCGATCCGATTCGATTCCGATCCGATTCGATTCGATTCGATTCGATTCGATTCGATTCGATTCGATTCGATTCGATTCGATTCGATTCGATTCGATTCGATTCGATTCGATTCGATTCGATTCGATTCGATTCGATTCGAATCGATTCGATTCGATTCGATTCGATTCGATTCGATTCGATCCGATTCGATCCGATCCGATTCGATTCGATTCGATCCGATCCGATCCGATCCGATTCGATCCGATCCGATACGATTCGATTCGATCCGATTCGATTCGATCCGATTCGATTCGATCCGATTCGATCCGATTCGATCCGATTCGATTCGATCCGATTCGATCCGATCCGATTCGATTCGATTCGATCCGATCCGATCCGATTCGATCCGATCCGATTCGATTCGATTCGATTCGATCCGATTCGATTCGATCCGATTCGATTCGATTCGATCCGATTCGATCCGATTCGATTCCGATCCGATTCGATTCGATTCGATTCGATTCGATTCGATTCGATTCGATTCGATTCGATTCGATTCGATTCGATTCGATTCGATTCGATTCGATTCGATTCGAATCGATTCGATTCGATTCGATTCGATTCGATTCGATTCGATTCGATTCGATTCGATTCGATTCGATTCGATTCGATTCGATTCGATTCGATTCGATTCGATTCGATTCGATCCGATTCGATTCGATTCGATCCGATTCGATCCGATTCGATCCGATTCGATCCGATTCGATTCGATTCGATCCGATTCGATCTGATTCGATCCGATCCGATTCGATTCGATTCGATTCGATTCGATTCGATTCGATTCGATTCGATTCGATTCGATTCGATCCGATCCGATTCGATCCGATCCGATTCGATTCGATTCGATCCGATTCGATTCAATTCGATCCGATTCGATTCGATTCGATTCGATTAGATTCGATCCGATTCGATCCGATTCGATCCGATCCGATTCGATTCGATTCGATTCGATCCGATTCGATTCGATTCGATTCGATCCGATTCGATCCGATTCGATCCGATTCGATTCGATTCGATCCGATCCGATTCGATTCGATTCCAATCCGATCCGATTCGATCCGATCCGATCCGATTCGATTCGATTCGATCCGATTCGATTCGATCCGATTCGATCCGATTCGATTCGATCCGATTCGATTCGATCCGATTCGATCCGATTCGATTCGATTCGATCCGATTCGATCCGATTCGATCCGATTCGATCCGATTCGATTCGATTCGATTCCGATCCGATTCGATTCGATCCGATTCGATCCGATCCGATTCGATTCGATTCGATTCGATCCGATTCGATCCGATTCGATCCAATTCGATCCGATTTGATTCGATTCGATTCGATCCGATCTGATTCGATCCGATCCGATTCGATCCGATTCGATCCGATTCGATTCGATCCGATTCGATCCGATTCGATCCGATTCGATTCGATTCTGATATGATCCGATTCGATCCGATCCGATTCGATTCGATTCGATTCGATTCGATTCGATTCGATTCGATTCGATTCGATTCGATTCGATCCGATTCGATTCGATTCGATCCGATTCGATCCGATTCGATCCGATTCGATCCGATTCGATTCGATTCGATCCGATTCGATCTGATTCGATCCGATCCGATTCGATTCGATTCGATTCGATTCGATTCGATTCGATTCGATTCGATTCGATTCGATCCGATCCGATTCGATCCGATCCGATTCGATTCGATTCGATCCGATTCGATTCAATTCGATCCGATTCGATTCGATTCGATTCGATTAGATTCGATCCGATTCGATCCGATTCGATCCGATCCGATTCGATTCGATTCGATTCGATCCGATTCGATTCGATTCGATTCGATCCGATTCGATCCGATTCGATCCGATTCGATTCGATTCGATCCGATCCGATTCGATTCGATTCCAATCCGATCCGATTCGATCCGATCCGATCCGATTCGATTCGATTCGATCCGATTCGATTCGATCCGATTCGATCCGATTCGATTCGATCCGATTCGATTCGATCCGATTCGATCCGATTCGATTCGATTCGATCCGATTCGATCCGATTCGATCCGATTCGATCCGATTCGATTCGATTCGATTCCGATCCGATTCGATTCGATCCGATTCGATCCGATCCGATTCGATTCGATTCGATTCGATCCGATTCGATCCGATTCGATCCAATTCGATCCGATTTGATTCGATTCGATTCGATCCGATCTGATTCGATCCGATCCGATTCGATCCGATTCGATCCGATTCGATTCGATCCGATTCGATCCGATTCGATCCGATTCGATTCGATTCTGATATGATCCGATTCGATCCGATCCGATTCGATTCGATTCGATCCGATTCGATTCGATCCGATTCGATCCGATTCGATTCGATTCGATCCGATCCGATTCGATTCGATCCGATCCGATCCGATCCGATTCGATTCGATTCGATCCGATTCGATTCGATCCGATTCGATCCGATTCGATTCGATTCGATTCGATTCGATCCGATCCGATTCGATTCGATCCGATCCGATCCGATTCGATTCGATTCGATTCGATTCGATTCGATTCGATTCGATCTGATTCGATTCGATCCGATTCGATCCGATTCGATTCGATTCGATCCGATCCGATTCGATCCGATCCGATTCGATTCGATTCGATTCGATCCGATTCGATTCGATCCGATTCGATTCGATTCGATCCGATTCGATCCGATTCGATTCCGATCCGATTCGATTCGATTCGATTCGATTCGATTCGATTCGATTCGATTCGATTCGATTCGATTCGATTCGATTCGATTCGATTCGATTCGATTCGATTCGATTCGAATCGATTCGATTCGATTCGATTCGATTCGATTCGATTCGATTCGATTCGATTCGATTCGATTCGTTTCGATTCGATTCGATTCGATTCGATCCGATTCGATTCGATTCGATCCGATTCGATCCGATCCGATTCGATCCGATTCGATTCGATTCGATCCGATTCGATCCGATTCGATCCGATCCGATTCGATTCGATTCGATTCGATTCGATTCGATTCGATTCGATTCGATTCGATTCGATTCGATCCGATCCGATTCGATCCGATCCGATTCGATTCGATTCGATCCGATTCGATTCAATTCGATCCGATCCGATTCGATTCGATTCGATTAGATTCGATCCGATTCGATCCGATTCGATCCGATCCGATCCGATTCGATTCGATTCGATTCGATCCGATTCGATTCGATCCGATTCGATCCGATTCGATCCGATTCGATTCGATTCCGATCCGATCCGATCCGATTCGATCCGATCCGATTCGATTCGATTCGATCCGATTCGATTCGATCCGATTCGATCCGATTCGATTCGATTCGATTCGATCCGATCCGATTCGATCCGATCCGATTCGATTCGATTCGATCCGATTCGATTCGATCCGATTCGATCCGATTCGATTCGATTCGATCCGATTCGATCCGATTCGATTCGATTCGATCCGATTCGATCCGATTCGATCCGATCCGATTCGATTCGATCCGATTCGATCCGATCCGATTCGATCCGATTCGATTCGATTCGATCCGATTCGATTCGATTCGATCCGATTCGATTCGATCCGATTCGATCCGATTCGATCCGATTCGATTCGATCCGATTCGATTAGATCCGATTCGATTCGATTTGATTCGATCCGATTCGATCCGATTCGATTCGATCCGATTCGATTCGATCCGATTCGATTCGATTCGATTCCGATCCGATTCAATTCGATCCGATTCGATCCGATCCGATTCGATTCGATCCGATTCGATCCGATTCGATCCGATTCGATTCGATTCGATTCGATTCGATTCGATCCGATCCGATTCGATCCGATCCGATTCGATTCGATTCGATCCGATTCGATTCGATCCGATTCGATTCGATTCGATCCGATCCGATCCGATCCGATTCGATCCGATCCGATTCGATTCGATTCGATTCGATCCGATTCGATCCGATTCGATCCGATTCGATTCGATTCGATCCGATCCGATTCGATCCGATTCGATTCGATCCGATTCGATCCGATCCGATTCGATTCGATTCGATCCGATCCGATCCGATCCGATTCGATCCGATCCGATTCGATTCGATTCGATTCGATCCGATTCGATCCGATTCGATCCGATTCGATTCGATTCGATCCGATCCGATTCGATCCGATCCGATTCGATTCGATTCGATTCCATTCGATCCGATTCGATTCGATTCGATCCGATTCGATTCGATTCGATCCGATTCGATCCGATCCGATTCGATTCGATCCGATTCGATCCGATTCGATCCGATTCGATTCGATTCCGATCCGATCCGATCCGATTCGATCCGATCCGATTCGATTCGATTCGATCCGATTCGATTCGATCCGATTCGATCCGATTCGATTCGATTCGATCCGATCCGATTCGATCCGATCCGATTCGATTCGATTCGATCCGATTCGATTCGATCCGATTCGATCCGATTCGATTCGATTCGATCCGATTCGATCCGATTCGATTCGATTCGATCCGATTCGATCCGATTCGATCCGATCCGATTCGATTCGATCCGATTCGATCCGATCCGATTCGATCCGATTCGATTCGATCCGATTCGATTCGATTCGATCCGATTCGATTCGATCCGATTCGATCCGATTCGATCCGATTCGATTCGATCCGATTCGATTAGATCCGATTCGATTCGATTTGATTCGATCCGATTCGATCCGATTCGATTCGATCCGATTCGATTCGATCCGATTCGATTCGATTCGATTCCGATCCGATTCAATTCGATCCGATTCGATCCGATCCGATTCGATTCGATCCGATTCGATCCGATTCGATCCGATTCGATTCGATTCGATTCGATTCGATTCGATCCGATCCGATTCGATCCGATCCGATTCGATTCGATTCGATCCGATTCGATTCGATCCGATTCGATTCGATTCGATCCGATCCGATCCGATCCGATTCGATCCGATCCGATTCGATTCGATTCGATTCGATCCGATTCGATCCGATTCGATCCGATTCGATTCGATTCGATCCGATCCGATTCGATCCGATTCGATTCGATCCGATTCGATCCGATCCGATTCGATTCGATTCGATCCGATCCGATCCGATCCGATTCGATCCGATCCGATTCGATTCGATTCGATTCGATCCGATTCGATCCGATTCGATCCGATTCGATTCGATTCGATCCGATCCGATTCGATCCGATCCGATTCGATTCGATTCGATTCCATTCGATCCGATTCGATTCGATCCGATTCGATCCGATTCGATCCGATTCGATTCGATCCGATTCGATTAGATCCGATTCGATTCGATTTGATTCGATCCGATTCGATCCGATTCGATTCGATCCGATTCGATTCGATCCGATTCGATTCGATTCGATTCGATTCGATTCCGATCCGATTCAATTCGATCCGATTCGATCCGATCCGATTCGATTCGATCCGATTCGATCCGATTCGATCCGATTCGATTCGATTCGATTCGATTCGATCCGATCCGATTCGATCCGATCCGATTCGATTCGATTCGATCCGATTCAATTCGATCCGATTCGATCCGATTCGATCCGATTCGATCCGATTCGATTCGATCCGATTCGATCCGATCCGATTCGATTCGATTCGATCCGATCCGATCCGATTCGATCCGATCCGATACGATTCGATTCGATCCGATTCGATTCGATCCGATTCGATCCGATTCGATCCGATTCGATTCGATCCGATTCGATCCGATCCGATTCGATTCGATTCGATCCGATCCGATCCGATTCGATCCGATCCGATTCGATTCGATTCGATTCGATCCGATTCGATTCGATCCGATTCGATTCGATTCGATCCGATTCGATCCGATTCGATTCCGATCCGATTCGATTCGATTCGATTCGATTCGATTCGATTCGATTCGATTCGATTCGATTCGATTCGATTCGATTCGATTCGATTCGATTCGATTCGAATCGATTCGATTCGATTCGATTCGATTCGATTCGATTCGATTCGATTCGATTCGATTCGATTCGATTCGATTCGATTCGATTCGATTCGATTCGATTCGATTCGATTCGATTCGATCCGATTCGATTCGATTCGATCCGATTCGATCCGATTCGATCCGATTCGATCCGATTCGATTCGATTCGATCCGATTCGATCCGATTCGATCCGATCCGATTCGATTCGATTCGATTCGATTCGATTCGATTCGATTCGATTCGATTCGATTCGATTCGATTCGATTCGATTCGATTCGATCCGATCCGATTCGATCCGATCCGATTCGATTCGATTCGATCCGATTCGATTCAATTCGATCCGATTCGATTCGATTCGATTCGATTAGATTCGATCCGATTCGATCCGATTCGATCCGATCCGATTCGATTCGATTCGATTCGATCCGATTCGATTCGATTCGATTCGATCCGATTCGATCCGATTCGATCCGATTCGATTCGATTCGATCCGATCCGATTCGATTCGATTCCAATCCGATCCGATTCGATCCGATCCGATCCGATTCGATTCGATTCGATCCGATTCGATTCGATCCGATTCGATCCGATTCGATTCGATCCGATTCGATTCGATCCGATTCGATCCGATTCGATTCGATTCGATCCGATTCGATCCGATTCGATCCGATTCGATCCGATTCGATTCGATTCGATTCCGATCCGATTCGATTCGATCCGATTCGATCCGATCCGATTCGATTCGATTCGATCCGATTCGATCCGATTCGATCCAATTCGATCCGATTTGATTCGATTCGATTCGATCCGATCTGATTCGATCCGATCCGATTCGATCCGATTCGATCCGATTCGATTCGATCCGATTCGATCCGATTCGATCCGATTCGATTCGATTCTGATATGATCCGATTCGATCCGATCCGATTCGATTCGATTCGATCCGATTCGATTCGATCCGATTCGATCCGATTCGATTCGATTCGATCCGATCCGATTCGATTCGATCCGATCCGATCCGATCCGATTCGATTCGATTCGATCCGATTCGATTCGATCCGATTCGATCCGATTCGATTCGATTCGATCCGATCCGATTCGATTCGATCCGATCCGATCCGATTCGATTCGATTCGATTCGATTCGATTCGATTCGATTCGATCTGATTCGATTCGATCCGATTCGATCCGATTCGATTCGATTCGATCCGATCCGATTCGATCCGATCCGATTCGATTCGATTCGATTCGATCCGATTCGATTCGATTCGATCCGATTCGATTCGATTCGATCCGATTCGATCCGATTCGATTCCGATCCGATTCGATTCGATTCGATTCGATTCGATTCGATTCGATTCGATTCGATTCGATTCGATTCGATTCGATTCGATTCGATTCGATTCGATTCGATTCGATTCGATTCGATTCGATTCGATTCGAATCGATTCGATTCGATTCGATTCGATTCGATTCGATTCGATTCGATTCGATTCGATTCGATTCGATTCGATTCGATTCGATTCGATTCGATTCGATTCGATTCGATTCGATTCGATTCGATTCGATTCGATTCGAATCGATTCGATTCGATTCGATTCGATCCGATTCGATCCGATTCGATTCGATTCGATCCGATTCGATCCGATTCGATCCGATCCGATTCGATTCGATCCGATTCGATCCGATCCGATTCGATCCGATTCGATTCGATTCGATCCGATTCGATTCGATTCGATCCGATTCGATTCGATCCGATTCGATCCGATTCGATCCGATTCGATTCGATCCGATTCGATTAGATCCGATTCGATTCGATTTGATTCGATCCGATTCGATCCGATTCGATTCGATCCGATTCGATTCGATCCGATTCGATTCGATTCGATTCCGATCCGATTCAATTCGATCCGATTCGATCCGATCCGATTCGATTCGATCCGATTCGATCCGATTCGATCCGATTCGATTCGATTCGATTCGATTCGATTCGATCCGATCCGATTCGATCCGATCCGATTCGATTCGATTCGATCCGATTCGATTCGATCCGATTCGATTCGATTCGATCCGATCCGATCCGATCCGATTCGATCCGATCCGATTCGATTCGATTCGATTCGATCCGATTCGATCCGATTCGATCCGATTCGATTCGATTCGATCCGATCCGATTCGATCCGATTCGATTCGATCCGATTCGATCCGATCCGATTCGATTCGATTCGATCCGATCCGATCCGATCCGATTCGATCCGATCCGATTCGATTCGATTCGATTCGATCCGATTCGATCCGATTCGATCCGATTCGATTCGATTCGATCCGATCCGATTCGATCCGATCCGATTCGATTCGATTCGATTCCATTCGATCCGATTCGATTCGATCCGATTCGATCCGATTCGATCCGATTCGATTCGATCCGATTCGATTAGATCCGATTCGATTCGATTTGATTCGATCCGATTCGATCCGATTCGATTCGATCCGATTCGATTCGATCCGATTCGATTCGATTCGATTCGATCCGATTCGATCCGATTCGATCCGATTCGATTCGATCCGATTCGATTAGATCCGATTCGATTCGATTTGATTCGATCCGATTCGATCCGATTCGATTCGATCCGATTCGATTCGATCCGATTCGATTCGATCCGATTCGATCCGATTCGATCCGATTCGATTCGATTCGATTCGATTCGATCCGATCCGATTCGATCCGATCCGATTCGATTCGATTCGATCCGATTCAATTCGATCCGATTCGATCCGATTCGATCCGATTCGATCCGATTCGATTCGATCCGATTCGATCCGATCCGATTCGATTCGATTCGATCCGATCCGATCCGATTCGATCCGATCCGATACGATTCGATTCGATCCGATTCGATTCGATCCGATTCGATCCGATTCGATCCGATTCGATTCGATCCGATTCGATCCGATCCGATTCGATTCGATTCGATCCGATCCGATCCGATTCGATCCGATCCGATTCGATTCGATTCGATTCGATCCGATTCGATTCGATCCGATTCGATTCGATTCGATCCGATTCGATCCGATTCGATTCCGATCCGATTCGATTCGATTCGATTCGATTCGATTCGATTCGATTCGATTCGATTCGATTCGATTCGATTCGATTCGATTCGATTCGATTCGATTCGATTCGATTCGAATCGATTCGATTCGATTCGATTCGATTCGATTCGATTCGATTCGATTCGATTCGATTCGATTCGATTCGATTCGATTCGATTCGATTCGATTCGATTCGATTCGATTCGATTCGATTCGATTCGATCCGATTCGATTCGATTCGATCCGATTCGATCCGATTCGATCCGATTCGATCCGATTCGATTCGATTCGATCCGATTCGATCCGATTCGATCCGATCCGATTCGATTCGATTCGATTCGATTCGATTCGATTCGATTCGATTCGATTCGATTCGATTCGATCCGATCCGATTCGATCCGATCCGATTCGATTCGATTCGATCCGATTCGATTCAATTCGATCCGATTCGATTCGATTCGATTCGATTAGATTCGATCCGATTCGATCCGATTCGATCCGATCCGATTCGATTCGATTCGATTCGATCCGATTCGATTCGATTCGATTCGATCCGATTCGATCCGATTCGATCCGATTCGATTCGATTCGATCCGATCCGATTCGATTCGATTCCAATCCGATCCGATTCGATCCGATCCGATCCGATTCGATTCGATTCGATCCGATTCGATTCGATCCGATTCGATCCGATTCGATTCGATCCGATTCGATTCGATCCGATTCGATCCGATTCGATTCGATTCGATCCGATTCGATCCGATTCGATCCGATTCGATCCGATTCGATTCGATTCGATTCCGATCCGATTCGATTCGATCCGATTCGATCCGATCCGATTCGATTCGATTCGATTCGATCCGATTCGATCCGATTCGATCCAATTCGATCCGATTTGATTCGATTCGATTCGATCCGATCTGATTCGATCCGATCCGATTCGATCCGATTCGATCCGATTCGATTCGATCCGATTCGATCCGATTCGATCCGATTCGATTCGATTCTGATATGATCCGATTCGATCCGATCCGATTCGATTCGATTCGATCCGATTCGATTCGATCCGATTCGATCCGATTCGATTCGATTCGATCCGATCCGATTCGATTCGATCCGATCCGATCCGATCCGATTCGATTCGATTCGATCCGATTCGATTCGATCCGATTCGATCCGATTCGATTCGATTCGATCCGATCCGATTCGATTCGATCCGATCCGATCCGATTCGATTCGATTCGATTCGATTCGATTCGATTCGATCCGATTCGATCCGATTCGATCCGATTCGATTCGATCCGATCCGATTCGATTCGATTCCAATCCGATCCGATTCGATCCGATCCGATCCGATTCGATTCGATTCGATCCGATTCGATTCGATCCGATTCGATCCGATTCGATTCGATCCGATTCGATTCGATTCGATCCGATTCGATCCGATTCGATTCGGTTCGATTCGATCCGATTCGATCCGATTCGATCCGATTCGATCCGATTCGATTCGATTCGATTCCGATCCGATTCGATTCGATCCGATTCGATCCGATCCGATTCGATTCGATTCGATTCGATCCGATTCGATCCGATTCGATCCAATTCGATCCGATTTGATTCGATTCGATTCGATCCGATCTGATTCGATCCGATCCGATTCGATCCGATTCGATCCGATTCGATTCGATCCGATTCGATCCGATTCGATCCGATTCGATTCGATTCTGATATGATCCGATTCGATCCGATCCGATTCGATTCGATTCGATCCGATTCGATTCGATCCGATTCGATCCGATTCGATTCGATTCGATCCGATCCGATTCGATTCGATCCGATCCGATCCGATTCGATTCGATCCGATTCGATTCGATCCGATTCGATCCGATTCGATTCGATTCGATCCGATCCGATTCGATTCGATCCGATCCGATCCGATCCGATTCGATTCGATTCGATTCGATTCGATCTGATTCGATTCGATCCGATTCGATCCGATTCGATTCGATTCGATCCGATCCGATCCGATTCGATCCGATCCGATTCGATTCGATCCGCTTCGATCCGATTCGATCCGATTCGATTCGATCCGATCCGATTCGATTCGATTCCAATCCGATCCGATTCGATCCGATCCGATCCGATCCGATTCGATTCGATTCGATCCGATTCGATCCGATTCGATCCGATTCGATTCGATCCGATTCGATTCGATCCGATTCGATCCGATTCGATTCGATTCGATCCGATTCGATCCGATTCGATCCGATTCGATCCGATTCGATTCGATTCGATTCCGATCCGATTCGATTCGATCCGATTCGATCCGATCCGATTCGATTCGATTCGATTCGATCCGATTCGATCCGATTCGATCCAATTCGATCCGATTTGATTCGATTCGATTCGATCCGATCTGATTCGATCCGATCCGATTCGATCCGATTCGATCCGATTCGATTCGATCCGATTCGATCCGATTCGATCCGATTCGATTCGATTCTGATATGATCCGATTCGATCCGATCCGATTCGATTCGATTCGATCCGATTCGATTCGATCCGATTCGATCCGATTCGATTCGATTCGATCCGATCCGATTCGATTCGATCCGATCCGATCCGATTCGATTCGATTCGATTCGATTCGATCTGATTCGATTCGATCCGATTCGATCCGATTCGATTCGATTCGATCCGATCCGATTCGATCCGATCCGATTCGATTCGATTCGATTCGATCCGATTCGATTCGATTCGATTCGATCCGATTCGATTCGATTCGATCCGATTCGATCCGATTCGATTCCGATCCGATTCGATTCGATCCGATTCGATCCGATCCGATTCGATTCAATTCGATCCGATTCGATTCGATCCGATTCGATCCGATTCGATTCGATTCGATCCGATCCGATCCGATTCGATCCGATCCGATTCGATTCGATTCGATTCGATTCGATTCGATTCGATTCGATTCGATTCGATCCGATTCGATTCGATTCGATTCGATCCGATTCGATCCGATTCGATTCGATCCGATTCGATCCGATCCGATCCGATTCGATTCGATCCGATTCGATCCGATTCGATTCGATCCGATTCGATTCGATCCGATTCGATTCGATCCGATTCGATCCGATTCGATTCGATCCGATTCGATCCGATTCGATCCGATTCGATCCGATCCGATTCGATCCGATTCGATTCGATCCGATTCGATCCGATCCGATTCGATTCGATCCGATTCGATCCGATTCGATCCGATCCGATTCGATCCGATTCGATTCGATCCGATTCGATTCGATCCGATCCGATTCGATTCGATCCGATTCGATCCGATTCGATCCGATTCGATCCGATTCGATTCGATTCGATTCGATTCGATTCGATCCGATCCGATTCGATCCGATCCGATCCGATTCGATTCGATTCGATCCGATTCGATTCGATTCGATTCCGATCCGATCCGATCCGATTCGATTCGATTCGATTCGATTCGATCCGATTCGATTCGATTCGATTCGATTCGATTCGATTCGATTCGATTCGATTCGATTCGATTCGATTCGATTCGATTCGATTCGATTCGATCCGATTCGATTCGATCCGATTAGATCTGATTCGATCCGATCCGATTCGATTCGATTCGATTCGATTCGATCCGATTCGATTCGATCCGATTCGATCCGATCCGATTCGATTCGATTCGATTCGATTCGATTCGATCCGATCCGATTCGATCCGATCCGATTCGATTCGATTCGATCCGATTCGATTCGATTCGATCCGATTCGATTCGATTCGATTCGATTCGATTCGATTCGATTCGATTCGATTCGATTCGATTCGATTCGATTCGATTCGATTCGATTCGATTCGATTCGATTAGATTCGATCCGATTCGATCCGATTCGATCCGATTCGATCCGATTCGATCCGATCCGATCCGATTCGATTCGATTCGATTCGATTCGATTCGATTCGATTCGATTCGATTCGATTCGATTCGATTCGATTCGATTCGATTCGATTCGATTCGATTCGATTCGATCCGATTCGATTCGATCCGATTAGATCTGATTCGATCCGATCCGATTCGATTCGATTCGATTCGATCCGATCCGATTCGATTCGATTCGATTCGATTCGATTCGATTCGATTCGATTCGATTCGATTCGATTCGATCCGATCCGATTCGATCCGATCCGATTCGATTCGATTCGATCCGATTCGATTCGATTCGATCCGATTCGATTCGATTCGATTCGATTCGATTCGATTCGATTCGATTCGATTCGATTCGATTCGATTCGATTCGATTCGATTCGATTCGATTCGATTCGATTCGATTCGATTCGATTCGATTCGATTCGATTCGATTCGATTCGATTCGATTCGATTCGATTCGATTCGATTCGATTCGATTAGATTCGATCCGATTCGATCCGATTCGATTCGATTCGATTCGATTCGATCCGATTCGATTCGATCCGATTCGATCCGATTCGATCCGATTCGATTCGATCGGATTCGATCCGATTCGATCCGATTCGATTCGATTCCGATCCGATCTGATTCGATCCGATCCGATCCGATTCGATTCGATTCGATCCGATTCGATCCGATTCGATCCGATTCGATTCGATCCGATTCGATTCGATCCGATTCGATTCGATTCGATCCGATTCGATCCGATTCGATTCGATCCGATTCGATCCGATCCGATCCGATTCGATTCGATCCGATTCGATCCGATTCGATCGGATCCGATTCGATCCGATTCGATTCGATCCGATCCGATTCGATTCGATTCGATTCGATTCGATTCGATCCGATTCGATTCGATTCGATCAGATTCGATCCGATTCGATCCGATTCGATTCGATTCGATCCGATTCGATTCGATCCGATTCGATTCGATCCGATTCGATCCGATTCGATACGATTCGATCCGATTCGATTCGATCCGATTCGATTCGATTCGATTCCGATCCGATTCGATTCGATCCGATTCGATCCGATCCGATCCGATCCGATTCGATTCGATTCGATCCGATTCGATCCGATTCGATCCGATTCGATCCGATTCGATCCGATCCGATTCGATCCGATTCGATTCGATCCGATTCGATTCGATTCGATTCGATCCGATTCGATTCGATTCGATTCGATCCGATTCGTTCCGATTCGATCCGATTCGATTCGATTCGATCCGATTCGATTCGATCCGATTCGATTCGATTCGATTCGATCCGATTAGATTCAATCCGATTCGATCCGATTCGATCCGATTCGATCCGATTCGATCCGATTCGATCCGATTCGATTCGATTCCGATCCGATCCGATTCGATCCGATCCGATTCGATTCGATCCGATCCGATCCGATCCGATTCGCTTCGATTCGATTCGATTCGATCCGATTCGATTCGATCCGATTCGATCCGATTCGATCCGATTCGATCCGATTCGATTCGATCCGATTCGATCCAATTCGATCCGATTCGATCCGATCCGATTCGATCCGATCCGATCCGATTCGATTCGATTCGATTCGATCCGATTCGATCCGATTCTATCCGATTCGATTCGATCCGATCCGATTCGATTCGATTCGATTCGATCCGATTCGATTCGATTCGATTCGATTCGATTCGATTCGATTCGATTCGATTCGATTCGATTCCGATCCGATTCGATTCGATCCAATTCGATCCGATCCGATTCGATTAGATTCGATCCGATTCGATCCGATTCGATCCGATTCGATCCGATCCGATTCGATTCGATTCGATTCGATCCGATTCGATTCGATCCGATTCGATTCGATTCGATTCGATCCGATTCGATTCGATTCGATTCGATTCGATTCCGATCCGATTCG
The DNA here is from genome assembly GCA_944452925.2 of Chrysolina oricalcia. Taxonomy (NCBI): domain Eukaryota; kingdom Metazoa; phylum Arthropoda; class Insecta; order Coleoptera; family Chrysomelidae; genus Chrysolina; species Chrysolina oricalcia. The sequence goes on along the minus strand of OX101808.2, from coordinate 44,644,343 downwards.
ATTCGATCCAATTCGATCCGATCCGATTCGATTAGATTCGATCCGATTCGATCCGATTCGATCCGATCCGATTCGATTCGATTCGATTCGATTCGATCCGATTCGATTCGATCCGATTCGATCCGATTCGATTCGATCCGATTCGATTCGATCCGATTCGATTCGATCCGATTCGATTCGATCCGATTCGATCCGATTCGATTCGATTCGATTCGATTCGATTCGATTCGATTCGATTCGATTCGATTCGATTCGATTCGATTCGATTCGATTCGATTCGATTCGATTCGATTCGATTCGATTCGATTCGATCCGATTCGATTCGATCCGATTCGATCCGATCCGATTCGATTCGATTCGATTCGATTCGATTCGATTCGATTCGATCCGATTCGATCCGATCCGATTCGATTCGATTCGATCCGATTCGATTCGATCCGATTCGATTCGATTCGATTCGATTCGATTCGATTCGATTAGATTCGATCCGATTCGATCCGATTCGATCCGATTCGATCCGATCCGATTCGATTCGATTCGATTCGATTCGATTCGATCCGATTCGATTCGATCCGATTCGATCCGATTCGATCCGATTCGATTCGATCGGATTCGATCCGATTCGATCCGATTCGATTCGATTCCGATCCGATCCGATTCGATCCGATCCGATCCGATCCGATCCGATTCGATTCGATTCGATCCGATTCGATTCGATCCGATTCGATCCGATTCGATTCGATCCGATTCGATTCGATTCGATTCGATCCGATTCGATTCGATCCGATTCGATCCGATTCGATTCGATCCGATTCGATCCGATCCGATCCGATTCGATTCGATCCGATTCGATCCGATTCGATCCGATCCGATTCGATCCGATTCGATTCGATCCGATTCGATTCGATTCGATTCGATCCGATTCGATTCGATCCGATTCGATCCGATTCGATCCGATTCGATTCGAATCGATCCGATTCGATTCGATCCGATTCGATTCGATCCGATTCGATCCGATTCGATTCGATCCGATTCGATCCGATCCGATTCGATTCGATTCGATTCGATTCGATTCGATCCGATCCGATTCGATCTGATCCGATTCGATTCGATTCGATCCGATTCGATTCGATTCGATCCGATTCGATTCGATTCGATTCGATTCGATTCGATTCGATTCGATTCGATTCGATTCGATTCGATTCGATTCGATTCGATTCGATTCGATTCGATTCGATTCGATTAGATTCGATCCGATTCGATCCGATTCGATCCGATTCGATCCGATCCGATCCGATTCGATTCGATTCGATTCGATTCGATTCGATTCGATTCGATTCGATTCGATTCGATTCGATTCGATTCGATTCGATTCGATCCGATTCGATTCGATCCGATTAGATCTGATTCGATCCGATCCGATTCGATTCGATTCGATTCGATTCGATCCGATTCGATTCGATCCGATTCGATCCTATCCGATTCGATTCGATTCGATTCGATTCGATTCGATTCGATCCGATCCGATCCGATCCGATTCGATTCGATTCGATCCGATTCGATTCGATTCGATTCGATTCGATTCGATTCGATTCGATTCGATTCGATTCGATTCGATTCGATCCGATTCGATCCGATTCGATCCGATTCGATCCGATCCGATTCGATCCGATCCGATTCGATTCGATTCGATTCGATTCGATTCGATTCGATTCGATTCGATTCGATTCGATTCGATTCGATTCGATTCGATTCGATTCGATTCGATTCGATTCGATTCGATTCGATTCGATTCGATCCGATTCGATCCGATTCGATCCGATTCGATCCGATCCGATTCGATCCGATTCGATTCGATCCGATTCGATCCGATTCGATCCGATTCGATCCGATTCGATTCGATTCGATTCGATCCGATTCGATTCGATCCGATTCGATTCGATTCGATTCGATTCCGATCCGATTCGATTCGATCCGATTCAATCCGATCCGATCCGATCCGATTCGATTCGATTCGATCCGATTCGATCCGATTCGATCCGATTCGATCCGATTCGATCCGATCCGATTCGATCCGATTCGATTCGATCCGATTCGATCCGATTCGATCCGATCCGATCCGATTCGATCCGATCCGATTCGATTCGATTCGATTCGATCCGATTCGATCCGATTCTATCCGATTCGATTCGATCCGATCCGATTCGATTCGATTCGATTCGATCCGATTCGATTCGATTCGATTCGATTCGATCCGATTCGATTCGATCCGATTCGATCCGATTCGATTCGATTCGATTCGATCCGATTCGATCCGATTCGATTCGATCCGATTCGATCCGATCCGATTCGATTCGATCCGATTCGATCCGATTCGATCCGATCCGATTCGATCCGATTCGATTCGATCCGATTCGATTCGATTCGATTCGATTCGATTCGATCCGATTCGATTCGATCCGATTCGATCCGATTCGATCCGATTCGATTCGATTCGATCCGATTCGATTCGATCCGATTCGATTCGATCCGATTCGATCCGATTCGATTCGATTCGATCCGATTCGATTCGATCCGATTCGATTCGATTCGATTCGATTCCGATCCGATTCGATTCGATTCGATCCGATTCGATCCGATTCGATCCGATTCGATCCGATTCGATCCGATCCGACTCGATCCGATTCGATTCGATTCGATCCGATCCGATTCGATTCGATTCGATTCGATCCGATTCGATTCGATTCGATCCGATTCGTTCCGATTCGATCCGATTCGATTCGATTCGATCCGATTCGTTCCGATTCGATCCGATTCGATTCGATTCGATCCGATTCGATTCGATCCGATTCGATTCGATTCGATCCGATTCGATTCGATCCGATTCGATCCGATTCGATCCGATTCGATCCGATTCGATCCGATTCGATCCGATTCGATTCGATTCCGATCCGATCCGATTCGATCCGATCCGATTCGATTCGATCCGATTCGATTCGATCCGATTCGATCCGATTCGATTCGATTCGATCCGATCCGATCCGATTCGATCCGATTCGATTCGATTCGATTCGATTCGATTCGATTCGATTCGATTCGATCCGATTCGATTCGATCCGATTAGATCTGATTCGATCCTATCCGATCCGATTCGATTCGATCCGATTCGATTCGATTCGATTCGATTCGATTCGATTCGATTCGATTCGATTCGATTCGATTCGATTCGATTCGATTCGATTCGATTCGATTCGATCCGATTCGATTCGATCCGATTCGATCCGATCCGATTCGATTCGATTCGATTCGATTCGATCCGATCCGATTCGATCCGATCCGATTCGATTCGATTCGATCCGATTCGATTCGATCCGATTCGATTCGATTCGATTCGATTCGATTCGATTCGATTAGATTCGATCCGATTCGATCCGATTCGATCCGATTCGATCCGATCCGATTCGATTCGATTCGATTCGATCCGATTCGATTCGATCCGATTCGATCCGATTCGATCCGATTCGATTCGATCGGATTCGATCCGATTCAATCCGATTCGATTCGATTCCGATCCGATCCGATTCGATCCGATCCGATCCGATCCGATTCGATTCGATTCGATCCGATTCGATTCGATCCGATTCGATCCGATTCGATTCGATCCGATTCGATTCGATCCGATTCGATCCGATTCGATCCGATTCGATTCGATCCGATTCGATTCGATCCGATTCGATTCGATCCGATTCGATCCGATTCGATTCGATTCGATCCGATTCGATTCGATCCGATTCGATTCGATTCGATTCGATTCCGATCCGATTCGATTCGATCCGATTCGATCCGATCCGATCCGATCCGATTCGATTCGATTCGATCCGATTCGATCCGATTCGATCCGATTCGATCCGATTCGATCCGATCCGATTCGATCCGATTCGATTCGATCCGATTCGATTCGATTCGATTCGATCCGATTCGATTCGATTCGATTCGATCCGATTCGTTCCGATTCGATCCGATTCGATTCGATTCGATCCGATTCGATTCGATCCGATTCGATTCGATTCGATTCGATCCGATTCGATTCGATCCGATTCGATCCGATTCGATCCGATTCGATCCGATTCGATTCGATTCCGATCCGATCCGATCCGATTCGATCCGATCCGATTCGATTCGATCCGATCCGATCCGATTCGATTCGATTCGATTCGATCCGATTCGATTCGATCCGATTCGATCCGATTCGATCCGATTCGATTCGATCCGATTCGATCCGATTCGATCCGATTCGATCCGATCCGATTCGATCCGATCCGATTCGATTCGATTCGATCCGATTCGATCCGATTCTATCCGATTCGATTCGATTCGATCCGATCCGTTTCGATTCGATTCGATTCGATCCGATTCGATTCGATTCGATTCGATTCGATTCGATTCGATTCGATTCGATTCGATTCGATTCGATTCGATTCGATTCGATTCGATTCGATTCGATTCCGATCCGATTCGATTCGATCCAATTCGATCCGATCCGATTCGATTAGATTCGATCCGATTCGATCCGATTCGATCCGATTCGATCCGATCCGATTCGATTCGATTCGATCCGATTCGATCCGATTCGATTCGATCCGATTCGATTCGATCCGATTCGATCCGATTCGATCCGATTCGATTCGATCCGATTCGATTCGATCCGATTCGATTCGATCCGATTCGATCCGATTCGATTCGATTCGATCCGATTCGATTCGATCCGATTCGATTCGATTCGATTCGATTCCGATCCGATTCGATTCGATCCGATTCGATCCGATCCGATCCGATCCGATTCGATTCGATTCGATCCGATTCGATCCGATTCGATCCGATTCGATCCGATTCGATCCGATCCGATTCGATCCGATTCGATTCGATCCGATTCGATTCGATTCGATTCGATCCGATTCGATTCGATTCGATCCGATTCGTTCCGATTCGATCCGATTCGATTCGATTCGATCCGATTCGATTCGATCCGATTCGATTCGATTCGATTCGATCCGATTCGATTCGATCCGATTCGATCCGATTCGATCCGATTCGATCCGATTCGATTCGATTCCGATCCGATCCGATCCGATTCGATCCGATCCGATTCGATTCGATCCGATCCGATCCGATTCGATTCGATTCGATTCGATCCGATTCGATTCGATCCGATTCGATCCGATTCGATCCGATTCGATTCGATCCGATTCGATCCGATTCGATCCGATTCGATCCGATCCGATTCGATCCGATCCGATTCGATTCGATTCGATCCGATTCGATCCGATTCTATCCGATTCGATTCGATTCGATCCGATCTGATTCGATTCGATTCGATCCGATTCGATCCGATTCGATTCGATCCGATTCGATTCGATCCGATTCGATTCGATTCGATTCGATTCGATTCCGATCCGATTCGATTCGATCCGATTCGATCCGATCCGATTCGATTCGATTCGATTCGATCCGATTCGATCCGATTCGATCCGATTCGATCCGATTCGATCCGATCCGATTCGATCCGATTCGATTCGATCCGATTCGATTCGATTCGATTCGATTCGATCCGATTCGATTCGATTCGATCCGATTCGTTCCGATTCGATCCGATTCGATTCGATCCGATTCGATTCGATCCGATTCGATTCGATTCGATTCGATCCGATTCGATTCGATCCGATTCGATCCGATTCGATCCGATTCGATCCGATTCGATCCGATTCGATCCGATTCGATCCGATTCGATTCGATTCCGATCCGATCCGATTCGATCCGATCCGATACGATTCGATTCGATCCGATTCGATTCGATCCGATTCGATTCGATTCCGATCCGATTCGATTCGATCCGATCCAATTCGATCCGATCCGATTCGATTAGATTCGATCCGATTCGATCCGATTCGATCCGATCCGATTCGATTCGATTCGATCCGATCCGATTCGATTCGATTCGATCCGATCCGATTCGATTCGATCCGATTCGATCCGATTCGATTCGATCCGATTCGATTCGATCCGATTCGATTCGATCCGATTCGATCCGATTCGATTCGATTCGATCCGATTCGATCCGATTCGATCCGATTCGATCCGATCCGATTCGATTCGATTCGATTCGATCCGATTCGATTCGATTCGATCCGATTCGATTCGATTCGATCCGATTCGATTCGATTCGATTCGATTCGATTCCGATCCGATTCGATTCGATCCGATCCAATTCGATCCGATCCGATTCGATTAGATTCGATCCGATTCGATCCGATTCGATCCGATCCGATTCGATTCGATTCGATCCGATCCGATTCGATTCGATCCGATTCGATCCGATTCGATTCGATCCGATTCGATTCGATCCGATTCGATTCGATCCGATTCGATCCGATTCGATTCGATTCGATCCGATTCGATCCGATTCGATCCGATTCGATCCGATCCGATCCGATTCGATTCGATCCGAGTCGATCCGATTCGATCCGATCCGATTCGATCCGATTCGATTCGATTCGATCCGATTCGATTCGATTCGATTCGATTCGATCCGATTCGATCCGATTCGATTCGATTCGATCCGATTTGATTCGATCCGATTCGATTCGATTCGATCCGATTCGATCCGATTCGATCCGATTCGATTCGATTCGATTCGATCCGATTCGATTCGATCCGATCCGATTCGATTCGATCCGATTCGATCCGATTCGATTCGATTCGATCCGATTCGATTCGATCCGATTCGATTCGATTCGATTCGATTCGATTCCGATCCGATTCGATTCGATCCGATTCGATCCGATCCGATTCGATTCGATTCGATTCGATCCGATTCGATCCGATTCGATCCGATTCGATCCGATTCGATCCGATCCGATTCGATCCGATTCGATTCGATCCGATTCGATTCGATTCGATTCGATTCGATCCGATTCGATTCGATTCGATCCGATTCGTTCCGATTCGATCCGATTCGATTCGATCCGATTCGATTCGATCCGATTCGATTCGATTCGATTCGATTCGATCCGATTCGATTCGATCCGATTCGATCCGATTCGATCCGATTCGATCCGATTCGATCCGATTCGATCCGATTCGATCCGATTCGATTCGATTCCGATCCGATCCGATTCGATCCGATCCGATACGATTCGATTCGATCCGATTCGATTCGATCCGATTCGATCCGATTCGATTCGATTCGATCCGATCCGATTCGATCCGATCCGATTCGATTCGATTCCATTCGATTCGATTCGATTCGATCCGATTCGATTCGATCCGATCCGATTCGATTCGATCCGATTCGATCCGATCCGATTCGATTCGATCCGATTCGATTCGATCCGATTCGATTCCGATCCGATTCGATCCGATTCGATCCGATCCGATTCGATTCGATCCGATTCGATTCGATCCGATTCGATCCGATTCGATTCGATTCGATCCGATCCGATTCGATCCGATCCGATTCGATTCGATTCGATTCGATCCGATTCGATTCGATCCGATTCGATCCGATTCGATCCGATTCGATTCGATTCCGATCCGATCCGATTCGATCCGATCCGATCCGATTCGATTCGATTCGATCCGATTCGATTCGATCCGATTCGATCCGATTCGATTCGATTCGATTCGATTCGATTCGATCCGATCCGATCCGATTCGATCCGATCCGATTCGATTCGATTCGATTCGATCCGATTCGATTCGATCCGATTCGATCCGATTCGATTCGATTCGATCCGATTCGATCCGATTCGATTCGATTCGATCCGATTCGATCCGATTCGATCCGATCCGATTCGATTCGATCCGATTCGATCCGATCCGATTCGATCCGATTCGATTCGATCCGATTCGATCCGATTCGATCCGATTCGATTCGATCCGATTCGATTAGATCCGATTCGATTCGATTTGATTCGATCCGATTCGATCCGATTCGATTCGATCCGATTCGATTCGATCCGATTCGATTCGATTCGATTCCGATCCGATTCAATTCGATCCGATTCGATCCGATCCGATTCGATTCGATCCGATTCGATCCGATTCGATCCGATTCGATTCGATTCGATTCGATTCGATCCGATCCGATTCGATCCGATCCGATTCGATTCGATTCGATCCGATTCGATTCGATCCGATTCGATCCGATTTGATCCGATTCGATTCGATCCGATTCGATCCGATCCGATTCGATTCGATTCGATCCGATCCGATCCGATTCGATCCGATCCGAGCCGATTCGATTCGATTCGATTCGATTCGATCCGATCCGATTCGATCCGATTCGATTCGATTCGATCCGATCCGATTCGATCCGATCCGATTCGATTCGATTCGATTCCATTCGATCCGATTCGATTCGATCCGATTCGATCCGATTCGATCCGATTCGATTCGATCCGATTCGATTAGATCCGATTCGATTCAATTTGATTCGATCCGATTCGATCCGATTCGATTCGATCCGATTCGATCCGATTCGATCCGATCCGATTCGATTCGATTCGATTCGATTCGATTCGATTCGATTCGATTCGATTCGATTCGATCCGATCCGATTCAATCCGATCCGATTCGATTCGATTCGATCCGATTCGATTCAATTCGATCCGATTCGATTCGATTCGATTCGATTAGATTCGATCCGATTCGATCCGATTCGATCCGATCCGATTCGATTCGATTCGATTCGATCCGATTCGATTCGATTCGATTCGATCCGATTCGATCCGATTCGATCCGATTCGATTCGATCCGATCCGATTCGATTCGATTCCAATCCGATCCGATTCGATCCGATCCGATCCGATTCGATTCGATTCGATCCGATTCGATTCGATCCGATTCGATCCGATTCGATTCGATCCGATTCGATTCGATCCGATTCGATCCGATTCGATTCGATTCGATCCGATTCGATCCGATTCGATCCGATTCGATCCGATTCGATTCGATTCGATTCCGATCCGATTCGATTCGATTCGATCCGATTCGATCCGATCCGATTCGATTCGATTCGATTCGATCCGATTCGATCCGATTCGATCCAATTCGATCCGATTTGATTCGATTCGATTCGATCCGATCTGATTCGATCCGATCCGATTCGATCCGATTCGATCCGATTCGATCCGATTCGATTCGATCCGATTCGATCCGATTCGATCCGATTCGATTCGATTCTGATATGATCCGATTCGATCCGATCCGATTCGATTCGATTCGATCCGATTCGATTCGATCCGATTCGATCCGATTCGATTCGATTCGATCCGATCCGATTCGATTCGATCCGATCCGATCCGATTCGATTCGATTCGATCCGATTCGATTCGATCCGATTCGATCCGATTCGATTCGATTCGATCCGATCCGATTCGATTCGATCCGATCCGATCCGATTCGATTCGATTCGATTCGATTCGATCTGATTCGATTCGATCCGATTCGATCCGATTCGATTCGATTCGATCCGATCCGATTCGATCCGATCCGATTCGATTCGATTCGATTCGATCCGATTCGATTCGATCCGATTCGATTCGATTCGATCCGATTCGATCCGATTCGATTCCGATCCGATTCGATTCGATTCGATTCGATTCGATTCGATTCGATTCGATTCGATTCGATTCGATTCGATTCGATTCGATTCGATTCGATTCGAATCGATTCGATTCGATTCGATTCGATTCGATTCGATTCGATTCGATTCGATTCGATTCGATTCGATTCGATTCGATTCGATTCGATTCGTTTCGATTCGATTCGATTCGATTCGATCCGATTCGATTCGATTCGATCCGATTCGATCCGATTCGATCCGATTCGATCCGATTCGATTCGATTCGATCCGATTCGATCCGATTCGATCCGATCCGATTCGATTCGATTCGATTCGATTCGATTCGATTCGATTCGATTCGATTCGATCCGATCCGATTCGATCCGATCCGATTCGATTCGATTCGATCCGATTCGATTCAATTCGATCCGATTCGATTCGATTCGATTCGATTAGATTCGATCCGATTCGATCCGATTCGATCCGATCCGATTCGATTCGATCCGATTCGATTCGATTCGATTCGATCCGATTCGATCCGATCCGATTCGATTCGATTCCAATCCGATCCGATTCGATCCGATCCGATCCGATTCGATTCGATCCGATTCGATTCGATTCGATCCGATCCGATTCGATCCGATCCGATTCGATTCGATTCCATTCGATTCGATTCGATTCGATCCGATTCGATTCGATCCGATCCGATTCGATTCGATCCGATTCGATCCGATCCGATTCGATTCGATTCGATCCGATTCGATTCGATCCGATTCGATTCCGATCCGATTCGATCCGATTCGATCCGATCCGATTCGATTCGATCCGATTCGATTCGATCCGATTCGATCCGATTCGATTCGATTCGATTCGATTCGATCCGATCCGATTCGATCCGATCCGATTCGATTCGATTCGATTCGATCCGATTCGATTCGATCCGATTCGATCCGATTCGATTCGATTCCGATCCGATCCGATCCGATTCGATCCGATCCGATTCGATTCGATTCGATCCGATTCGATTCGATCCGATTCGATCCGATTCGATTCGATTCGATTCGATTCGATCCGATCCGATCCGATTCGATCCGATCCGATTCGATTCGATTCGATCCGATTCGATTCGATCCGATTCGATCCGATTCGATTCGATTCGATCCGATTCGATCCGATTCGATTCGATTCGATCCGATTCGATCCGATTCGATCCGATCCGATTCGATTCGATCCGATTCGATCCGATCCGATTCGATCCGATTCGATTCGATCCGATTCGATCCGATTCGATCCGATTCGATTCGATCCGATTCGATTAGATCCGATTCGATTCGATTTGATTCGATCCGATTCGATCCGATTCGATTCGATCCGATTCGATTCGATCCGATTCGATTCGATTCGATTCCGATCCGATTCAATTCGATCCGATTCGATCCGATCCGATTCGATTCGATCCGATTCGATCCGATTCGATCCGATTCGATTCGATTCGATTCGATTCGATCCGATCCGATTCGATCCGATCCGATTCGATTCGATTCGATCCGATTCGATTCGATCCGATTCGATTCGATCCGATCCGATTCGATCCGATCCGATTCGATTCGATTCGATCCGATTCGATTCAATTCGATCCGATTCGATTCGATTCGATTCGATTAGATTCGATCCGATCCGATCCGATTCGATTCGATTCGATTCGATCCGATTCGATTCGATTCGATTCGATTCGATCCGATTCGATCCGATCCGATTCGATTCGATTCCAATCCGATCCGATTCGATCCGATCCGATCCGATTCGATTCGATTCGATCCGATTCGATTCGATCCGATTCGATCCGATTCGATTCGATCCGATTCGATCCGATTCGATTCGATCCGATTCGATTCGATTCGATTCGATCCGATTCGATCCGATTCGATCCGATTCGATCCGATTCGATCCGATTCGATTCGATTCCGATCCGATCCGATTCGATCCGATCCGATACGATTCGATTCGATCCGATTCGATTCGATCCGATTCGATCCGATTCGATTCGATTCGATCCGATCCGATTCGATCCGATCCGATTCGATTCGATTCCATTCGATTCGATTCGATTCGATCCGATTCGATTCGATCCGATCCGATTCGATTCGATCCGATTCGATCCGATCCGATTCGATTCGATTCGATCCGATTCGATTCGATCCGATTCGATTCCGATCCGATTCGATCCGATTCGATCCGATCCGATTCGATTCGATCCGATTCGATTCGATCCGATTCGATCCGATTCGATTCGATTCGATTCGATCCGATCCGATTCGATCCGATTCGATCCGATTCGATTCGATTCCGATCCGATCCGATCCGATTCGATCCGATCCGATTCGATTCGATTCGATCCGATTCGATTCGATCCGATTCGATCCGATTCGATTCGATTCGATTCGATTCGATCCGATCCGATCCGATTCGATCCGATCCGATTCGATTCGATTCGATCCGATTCGATTCGATCCGATTCGATCCGATTCGATTCGATTCGATCCGATTCGATCCGATTCGATTCGATTCGATCCGATTCGATCCGATTCGATCCGATCCGATTCGATTCGATCCGATTCGATCCGATCCGATTCGATCCGATTCGATTCGATCCGATTCGATCCGATTCGATCCGATTCGATTCGATCCGATTCGATTAGATCCGATTCGATTCGATTTGATTCGATCCGATTCGATCCGATTCGATTCGATCCGATTCGATTCGATCCGATTCGATTCGATTCGATTCCGATCCGATTCAATTCGATCCGATTCGATCCGATCCGATTCGATTCGATCCGATTCGATCCGATTCGATCCGATTCGATTCGATTCGATTCGATTCGATCCGATCCGATTCGATCCGATCCGATTCGATTCGATTCGATCCGATTCGATTCGATCCGATTCGATCCGATTTGATCCGATTCGATTCGATCCGATTCGATCCGATTCGATCCGATCCGATTCGATTCGATTCGATCCGATCCGATCCGATTCGATCCGATCCGATCCGATTCGATTCGATTCGATTCGATTCGATCCGATCCGATTCGATCCGATTCGATTCGATTCGATCCGATCCGATTCGATCCGATCCGATTCGATTCGATTCGATTCGATTCGATCCGATTCGATTCGATCCGATTCGATCCGATTCGATCCGATTCGATTCGATCCGATTCGATTAGATCCGATTCGATTCGATTTGATTCGATCCGATTCGATCCGATTCGATTCGATCCGATTCGATCCGATTCGATCCGATCCGATTCGATTCGATTCGATTCGATTCGATTCGATTCGATTCGATTCGATTCGATTCGATCCGATCCGATTCAATCCGATCCGATTCGATTCGATTCGATCCGATTCGATTCAATTCGATCCGATTCGATTCGATTCGATTCGATTAGATTCGATCCGATTCGATCCGATTCGATCCGATCCGATTCGATTCGATTCGATTCGATCCGATTCGATTCGATTCGATTCGATCCGATTCGATCCGATTCGATCCGATTCGATTCGATCCGATCCGATTCGATTCGATTCCAATCCGATCCGATTCGATCCGATCCGATCCGATTCGATTCGATTCGATCCGATTCGATTCGATCCGATTCGATCCGATTCGATTCGATCCGATTCGATTCGATCCGATTCGATCCGATTCGATTCGATTCGATCCGATTCGATCCGATTCGATCCGATTCGATCCGATTCGATTCGATTCGATTCCGATCCGATTCGATTCGATCCGATTCGATCCGATCCGATTCGATTCGATTCGATTCGATCCGATTCGATCCGATTCGATCCAATTCGATCCGATTTGATTCGATTCGATTCGATCCGATCTGATTCGATCCGATCCGATTCGATCCGATTCGATCCGATTCGATCCGATTCGATTCGATCCGATTCGATCCGATTCGATCCGATTCGATTCGATTCTGATATGATCCGATTCGATCCGATCCGATTCGATTCGATTCGATCCGATTCGATTCGATCCGATTCGATCCGATTCGATTCGATTCGATTCGATCCGATTCGATTCGATCCGATTCGATTCGATTCGATCCGATTCGATCCGATTCGATTCCGATCCGATTCGATTCGATTCGATTCGATTCGATTCGATTCGATTCGATTCGATTCGATTCGATTCGATTCGATTCGATTCGATTCGATTCGATTCGATTCGATTCGATTCGATTCGATTCGATTCGATTCGATTCGATTCGAATCGATTCGATTCGATTCGATTCGATTCGATTCGATTCGATTCGATTCGATTCGATTCGATTCGATTCGATTCGATTCGATTCGATTCGATTCGATTCGATTCGATTCGATTCGATTCGATTCGTTTCGATTCGATTCGATTCGATTCGATCCGATTCGATTCGATTCGATCCGATCCGATTCGATCCGATCCGATCCGATTCGATTCGATTCGATTCGATTCGATCCGATCCGATTCGATCCGATTCGATTCGATTCGATCCGATCCGATTCGATCCGATCCGATTCGATTCGATTCGATTCGATTCGATCCGATTCGATTCGATCCGATTCGATCCGATTCGATCCGATTCGATTCGATCCGATTCGATTAGATCCGATTCGATTCGATTTGATTCGATCCGATTCGATCCGATTCGATTCGATCCGATTCGATCCGATTCGATCCGATCCGATTCGATTCGATTCGATTCGATTCGATTCGATTCGATTCGATTCGATTCGATTCGATCCGATCCGATTCAATCCGATCCGATTCGATTCGATTCGATCCGATTCGATTCAATTCGATCCGATTCGATTCGATTCGATTCGATTAGATTCGATCCGATTCGATCCGATTCGATCCGATCCGATTCGATTCGATTCGATTCGATCCGATTCGATTCGATTCGATTCGATCCGATTCGATCCGATTCGATCCGATTCGATTCGATCCGATCCGATTCGATTCGATTCCAATCCGATCCGATTCGATCCGATCCGATCCGATTCGATTCGATTCGATCCGATTCGATTCGATCCGATTCGATCCGATTCGATTCGATCCGATTCGATTCGATCCGATTCGATCCGATTCGATTCGATTCGATCCGATTCGATCCGATTCGATCCGATTCGATCCGATTCGATTCGATTCGATTCCGATCCGATTCGATTCGATCCGATTCGATCCGATCCGATTCGATTCGATTCGATTCGATCCGATTCGATCCGATTCGATCCAATTCGATCCGATTTGATTCGATTCGATTCGATCCGATCTGATTCGATCCGATCCGATTCGATCCGATTCGATCCGATTCGATCCGATTCGATTCGATCCGATTCGATCCGATTCGATCCGATTCGATTCGATTCTGATATGATCCGATTCGATCCGATCCGATTCGATTCGATTCGATCCGATTCGATTCGATCCGATTCGATCCGATTCGATTCGATTCGATTCGATCCGATTCGATTCGATCCGATTCGATTCGATTCGATCCGATTCGATCCGATTCGATTCCGATCCGATTCGATTCGATTCGATTCGATTCGATTCGATTCGATTCGATTCGATTCGATTCGATTCGATTCGATTCGATTCGATTCGATTCGATTCGATTCGATTCGATTCGATTCGATTCGATTCGATTCGATTCGATTCGATTCGATTCGATTCGATTCGATTCGATTCGATTCGATTCGATTCGATTCGATTCGATTCGATTCGATTCGATTCGATTCGATTCGATTCGATTCGATTCGATTCGATTCGATTCGATTCGATTCGTTTCGATTCGATTCGATTCGATTCGATCCGATTCGATTCGATTCGATCCGATTCGATCCGATTCGATCCGATTCGATCCGATTCGATTCGATTCGATCCGATCCGATTCGATCCGATCCGATTCGATTCGATTCGATTCGATTCGATTCGATTCGATTCGATTCGATTCGATTCGATTCGATCCGATCCGATTCGATCCGATCCGATTCGATTCGATTCGATCCGATTCGATTCAATTCGATCCGATTCGATTCGATTCGATTCGATTAGATTCGATCCGATTCGATCCGATTCGATCCGATCCGATTCGATTCGATTCGATTCGATCCGATTCGATTCGATTCGATTCGATCCGATTCGATCCGATTCGATCCGATTCGATTCGATCCGATCCGATTCGATTCGATTCCAATCCGATCCGATTCGATCCGATCCGATCCGATTCGATTCGATTCGATCCGATTCGATTCGATCCGATTCGATCCGATTCGATTCGATCCGATTCGATCCGATTCGATTCGATTCGATCCGATTCGATCCGATTCGATCCGATTCGATCCGATTCGATTCGATTCGATTCGATTCCGATCCGATTCGATTCGATCCGATTCGATCCGATCCGATTCGATTCGATTCGATTCGATCCGATTCGATCCGATTCGATCCAATTCGATCCGATTTGATTCGATTCAATTCGATCCGATCTGATTCGATCCGATCCGATTCGATCCGATTCGATCCGATTCGATTCGATCCGATTCGATCCGATTCGATCCGATTCGATCCGATTCGATTCGATTCTGATATGATCCGATTCGATCCGATCCGATTCGATTCGATTCGATCCGATTCGATTCGATCCGATTCGATCCGATTCGATTCGATTCGATCCGATCCGATTCGATTCGATCCGATCCGATCCGATCCGATCCGATTCGATTCGATTCGATTCGATTCGATCTGATTCGATTCGATCCGATTCGATCCGATTCGATTCGATTCGATCCGATCCGATTCGATCCGATCCGATTCGATTCGATTCGATTCGATCCGATTCGATCCGATTCGATTCCGATCCGATTCGATTCGATCCGATTCGATCCGATCCGATTCGATTCAATTCGATCCGATTCGATTCGATCCGATTCGATCCGATTCGATTCGATTCGATCCGATCCGATTCGATCCGATCCGATTCGATTCGATTCGATTCGATTCGATTCGATTCGATTCGATTCGATCCGATTCGATTCGATTCGATTCGATTCGATCCGATTCGATCCGATTCGATTCGATCCGATTCGATCCGATCCGATCCGATTCGATTCGATCCGATTCGATCCGATTCGATTCGATCCGATTCGATTCGATCCGATTCGATTCGATCCGATTCGATCCGATTCGATTCGATCCGATTCGATCCGATTCGATCCGATTCGATCCGATCCGATTCGATCCGATTCGATTCGATCCGATTCGATCCGATCCGATTCGATTCGATCCGATTCGATCCGATTCGATCCGATCGGATTCGATCCGATTCGATTCGATCCGATTCGATTCGATCCGATCCGATTCGATTCGATCCGATTCGATCCGATTCGATCCGATTCGATCCGATTCGATTCGATTCGATTCGATTCGATCCGATCCGATTCGATCCGATCCGATCCGATTCGATTCGATTCGATCCGATTCGATTCGATTCGATTCCGATCCGATCCGATTCGATTCGATTCGATTCGATTCGATTCGATTCGATTCGATTCGATTCGATTCGATTCGATTCGATTCGATCCGATTCGATTCGATCCGATTAGATCTGATTCGATCCGATCCGATTCGATTCGATTCGATTCGATTCGATTCGATCCGATTCGATTCGATCCGATTCGATCCGATCCGATTCGATTCGATTCGATTCGATTCGATTCGATCCGATCCGATTCGATCCGATCCGATTCGATTCGATTCGATCCGATTCGATTCGATTCGATCCGATTCGATTCGATTCGATTCGATTCGATTCGATTCGATTCGATTCGATTCGATTCGATTCGATTCGATTCGATTCGATTCGATTCGATTCGATTAGATTCGATCCGATTCGATCCGATTCGATCCGATTCGATCCGATTCGATCCGATCCGATCCGATTCGATTCGATTCGATTCGATTCGATTCGATTCGATTCGATTCGATTCGATTCGATTCGATCGATTCGATTCGATTCGATTCGATTCGATCCGATTCGATTCGATCCGATTAGATCTGATTCGATCCGATCCGATTCGATTCGATTCGATTCGATCCGATCCGATTCGATTCGATTCGATTCGATTCGATTCGATTCGATTCGATTCGATCCGATCCGATTCGATCCGATCCGATTCGATTCGATCCGATTCGATTCGATCCGATCCGATTCGATTCGATTCGATTCGATCCGATTCGATTCGATCCGATTCGATCCGATTCGATCCGATTCGATCCGATTCGATCCGATTCGATCCGATTCGATCCGATTCGATTCGATTTCCGATCCGATCCGATTCGATCCGATCCGATTCGATTCGATCCGATCCGATCCGATCCGATTCGCTTCGATTCGATTCGATTCGATCCGATTCGATTCGATCCGATTCGATCCGATTCGATCCGATTCGATCCGATTCGATTCGATCCGATTCGATCCAATTCGATCCGATTCGATCCGATTCGATCCGATCCGATCCGATTCGATCCGATTCGATCCGATTCGTATCCGATTCGATTCGATCGATCCGATTCGATTCGATTCGATCCGATTCGATTCGATTCGATTCGATTCGATTCGATTCGATTCGATTCGATTCGATTCCGATCGATTCGATCAATTCGATCCGATTCGATTCGATTCGATCGATTCGATCCGATTCGATCCGATCGATTCGATTCGATTCGATTCGATCCGATTCGATTCGATCCGATTCGATTCGATTCGATCCGATTCGATTCGATTCGATTCGATCCGATTCCGATCCATTCGATTCGATCCAATTCGATCCGATCCGATTCGATTAGATTCGATCCGATTCGATCCGATTCGATCCGATCCGATTCGATTCGATCGATTCGATTCGATCCGATTCGATTCGATCCGATTCGATCCGATTCGATTCGATCGATTCGATTCGATCCGATTCGATTCGATCCGATTCCGATTCGATCCCGATTCGATCCGATTCGATTCGATTCGATTCGATTCGATCCGATTCGATTCGATTCGATTCGATTCGATTCGATTCGATTCGATTCGATTCGATTCGATTCGATTCGATTCGATCCGATTAATTCGATCCGATTCGATCCGATCCGATTCGATTCGATTCGATTCGATTCGATCCGATCCGATTCGATCCAATCCGATTCGATTCGATTCGATCCGATTCGATTCGATCCGATTCGATCCGATCCGATCCGATTCGATTCGATTCGATTCCGATTCGATCCGATTCGATCCGATTCGATTCGATCCGATTCGATTCGATCCGATTCGATTCGATCCGATTCGATTCGATCCGATTCGATCCGATTCGATTCGATTCGATTCGATTCGATCCCGATTCGATTCGATTCGATTCGATCCGATTCGATCCGATTCGATTCGATCCGATTCGATTCGATCCGATTCGATTCGATCCGATTCGATTCGATCCGATTCGATCCGATTCGATTCGATTCGATTCGATTCGATTCGATTCGATTCGATTCCGATTCGATTCGATTCGATTCGATTCGATTCGATTCGATTCGATTCGATTCGATTCGATTCGATTCGATTCGATTCGATCCGATTCGATTCGATCCGATTCGATCCGATCCGATTCGATTCGATTCGATTCGATTCGATCCGATCCGATTCGATCCGATCCGATTCGATTCGATTCGATTCGATCCGATTCGATTCGATCCGATTCGATTCGATTCGATTCGATTCGATTCGATTCGATTCGATTAGATTCGATCCGATTCGATCCGATTCGATCCGATTCGATCCGATTCGATCCGATTCGATCCGATTCGATTCGATCCGATTCGATTCGATTCGATTCGATTCGATCCGATTCGATTCGATTCGATCCGATTCGATCCGATTCGATTCGATCCGATTCGATTCGATCCGATTCGATTCGATCCGATTCGATTCGATCCGATTCGATCCGATTCGATCCGATTCGATTCGATTCGATTCGATTCGATTCGATTCGATTCGATTCGATTCGATTCGATTCGATTCGATTCGATTCGATTCGATTCGATTCGATTCGATTCGATTCGATTCGATTCGATTCGATTCGATTCGATTCGATTCGATTCGATTCGATTCGATTCGATTCGATTCGATTCGATCCGATTCGATTCGATCCGATTCGATCCGATCCGATTCGATTCGATTCGATTCGATTCGATCCGATCCGATTCGATCCAATCCGATTCGATTCGATTCGATCCGATTCGATTCGATCCGATTCGATCCGATCCGATCCGATTCGATTCGATCCGATTCGATCCGATTCGATCCGATTCGATCCGATTCGATTCGATCCGATTCGATTCGATCCGATTCGATTCGATCCGATTCGATTCGATCCGATTCGATCCGATTCGATTCGATTCGATTCGATTCGATCCGATTCGATTCGATTCGATCCGATTCGATCCGATTCGATTCGATCCGATTCGATTCGATCCGATTCGATTCGATCCGATTCGATTCGATCCGATTCGATCCGATTCGATTCGATTCGATTCGATTCGATTCGATTCGATTCGATTCGATTCGATTCGATTCGATTCGATTCGATTCGATTCGATTCGATTCGATTCGATTCGATTCGATTCGATTCGATTCGATTCGATTCGATCCGATTCGATTCGATCCGATTCGATCCGATCCGATTCGATTCGATTCGATTCGATTCGATCCGATCCGATTCGATCCGATCCGATTCGATTCGATTCGATCCGATTCGATTCGATCCGATTCGATTCGATTCGATTCGATTCGATTCGATTCGATTAGATTCGATCCGATTCGATCCGATTCGATCCGATTCGATCCGATCCGATTCGATTCGATTCGATTCGATTCGATCCGATTCGATTCGATTCGATCCGATTCGATCTGATTCGATCCGATTCGATTCGATCGGATTCGATCCGATTCGATCCGATTCGATTCGATTCCGATCCGATCCGATTCGATCCGATCCGATCCGATCCGATTCGATTCGATTCGATTCGATCCGATTCGATTCGATCCGATTCGATCCGATTCGATTCGATCCGATTCGATTCGATTCGATTCGATCCGATTCGATTCGATCCGATTCGATCCGATTCGATTCGATCCGATTCGATCCGATCCGATCCGATTCGATTCGATCCGATTCGATCCGATTCGATCCGATCCGATTCGATCCGATTCGATTCGATCCGATTCGATTCGATTCGATTCGATCCGATTCGATTCGATCCGATTCGATCCGATTCGATCCGATTCGATTCGATTCGATCCGATTCGATTCGATCCGATTCGATTCGATCCGATTCGATCCGATTCGATTCGATCCGATTCGATCCGATCCGATTCGATTCGATTCGATTCGATTCGATCCGATCCGATTCGATCTGATCCGATTCGATTCGATCCGATTCGATTCGATTCGATCCGATTCGATTCGATTCGATTCGATTCGATTCGATTCGATTCGATTCGATTCGATTCGATTCGATTCGATTCGATTCGATTCGATTCGATTCGATTCGATTCGATTCGATTCGATTCGATTCGATTCGATTCGATTAGATTCGATCCGATTCGATCCGATTCGATCCGATTCGATCCGATCCGATCCGATTCGATTCGATTCGATTCGATTCGATTCGATTCGATTCGATTCGATTCGATTCGATTCGATTCGATCCGATTCGATTCGATCCGATTAGATCTGATTCGATCCGATCCGATTCGATTCGATTCGATTCGATTCGATCCGATTCGATTCGATCCGATTCGATCCTATCCGATTCGATTCGATTCGATTCGATTCGATTCGATTCGATTCGATCCGATCCGATTCGATCCGATCCGATTCGATTCGATTCGATCCGATTCGATTCGATTCGATTCGATTCGATTCGATTCGATTCGATTCGATTCGATTCGATTCGATTCGATTCGATTCGATTCGATTCGATTCGATTCGATTCGATTCGATTCGATCCGATTCGATCCGATTCGATCCGATTCGATCCGATCCGATTCGATCCGATCCGATTCGATTCGATTCGATTCGATTCGATTCGATTCGATTCGATTCGATTCGATTCGATTCGATTCGATTCGATTCGATTCGATTCGATTCGATTCGATTCGATTCGATCCGATTCGATCCGATTCGATCCGATTCGATCCGATCCGATTCGATCCGATTCGATTCGATCCGATTCGATCCGATTCGATCCGATTCGATCCGATTCGATTCGATTCGATCCGATTCGATTCGATCCGATTCGATTCGATTCGATTCGATTCGATTCCGATCCGATTCGATTCGATCCGATTCGATCCGATCCGATCCGATCCGATTCGATTCGATTCGATCCGATTCGATCCGATTCGATCCGATTCGATCCGATCCGATTCGATCCGATTCGATTCGATCCGATTCGATCCGATTCGATCCGATTCGATCCGATCCGATTCGATCCGATCCGATTCGATTCGATTCGATTCGATCCGATTCGATCCGATTCTATCCGATTCGATTCGATCCGATCCGATTCGATTCGATTCGATTCGATTCGATCCGATTCGATTCGATTCGATTCGATTCGATTCGATTCGATTCGATCCGATTCGATTCGATCCGATTCGATCCGATTCGATTCGATTCGATTCGATTCGATTCGATCCCATTCGATCCGATTCGATCCGATCCGATTCGATCCGATTCGATTCGATCCGATTCGATTCGATTCGATTCGATTCGATCCGATTCGATTCGATCCGATTCGATCCGATTCGATCCGATTCGATTCGATTCGATCCGATTCGATTCGATCCGATTCGATTCGATCCGATTCGATCCGATTCGATTCGATTCGATTCGATCCGATTCGATTCTATCCGATTCGATCCGATTCGATCCGATTCGATTCGATTCGATTCGATTCGATTCGATCCGATTCGATCCGATTCGATCCGATTCGATCCGATTCGATCCGATCCGATTCGATCCGATTCGATTCGATTCGATCCGATTCGATTCGATTCGATTCGATTCGATCCGATTCGATTCGATTCGATCCGATTCGTTCCGATTCGATCCGATTCGATTCGATTCGATTCGTTCCGATTCGATCCGATTCGATTCGATTCGATCCGATTCGATTCGATCCGATTCGATTCGATTCGATTCGATCCGATTCGATTCGATCCGATTCGATCCGATTCGATCCGATTCGATCCGATTCGATCCGATTCGATCCGATTCGATTCGATTCCGATCCGATCCGATTCGATCCGATCCGATTCGATTCGATCCGATTCGATTCGATCCGATTCGATCCGATTCGATCCGATTCGATTCGATTCGATCCGATTCGATCCGATTCGATTCGATTCGATTCGATTCGATTCGATCCGATTCGATTCGATCCGATTAGATCTGATTCGATCCTATCCGATCCGATTCGATTCGATCCGATTCGATTCGATTCGATTCGATTCGATTCGATTCGATTCGATTCGATTCGATTCGATTCGATTCGATTCGATTCGATTCGATTCGATTCGATTCGATTCGATTCGATCCGATTCGATTCGATCCGATTCGATCCGATCCGATTCGATTCGATTCGATTCGATTCGATCCGATCCGATTCGATCCGATCCGATTCGATTCGATTCGATTCGATCCGATTCGATTCGATCCGATTCGATTCGATTCGATTCGATTCGATTCGATTCGATTCGATTAGATTCGATCCGATTCGATCCGATTCGATCCGATTCGATCCGATCCGATTCGATTCGATTCGATTCGATCCGATTCGATTCGATCCGATTCGATCCGATTCGATCCGATTCGATTCGATCGGATTCGATCCGATTCGATCCAATTCGATTCGATTCCGATCCGATCCGATTCGATCCGATCCGATCCGATCCGATTCGATTCGATTCGATCCGATTCGATTCGATCCGATTCGATCCGATTCGATTCGATCCGATTCGATTCGATCCGATTCGATCCGATTCGATCCGATTCGATTCGATTCGATTCGATCCGATTCGATTCGATCCGATTCGATTCGATCCGATTCGATCCGATTCGATTCGATTCGATCCGATTCGATTCGATCCGATTCGATTCGATTCGATTCGATTCCGATCCGATTCGATTCGATCCGATTCGATCCGATCCGATCCGATCCGATTCGATTCGATTCGATCCGATTCGATCCGATTCGATCCGATTCGATCCGATCCGATTCGATCCGATTCGATTCGATCCGATTCGATTCGATTCGATTCGATCCGATTCGATTCGATTCGATTCGATCCGATTCGTTCCGATTCGATCCGATTCGATTCGATTCGATCCGATTCGATTCGATCCGATTCGATTCGATTCGATTCGATCCGATTCGATTCGATCCGATTCGATCCGATTCGATCCGATTCGATCCGATTCGATTCGATTCCGATCCGATCCGATCCGATTCGATCCGATCCGATTCGATTCGATCCGATCCGATCCGATCCGATCCGATTCGATTCGATTCGATTCGATTCGATCCGATTCGATTCGATTCGATCCGATTCGATCCGATTCGATCCGATTCGATTCGATCCGATTCGATCCGATTCGATCCGATTCGATCCGATCCGATTCGATCCGATCCGATTCGATTCGATTCGATCCGATTCGATCCGATTCTATCCGATTCGATTTGATTCGATCCGATCCGATTCGATTCGATTCGATTCGATCCGATTCGATTCGATTCGATTCGATTCGATTCGATTCGATTCGATTCGATTCGATTCGATTCGATTCGATTCGATTCGATTCGATTCGATTCGATTCGATTCCGATCCGATTCGATTCGATCCAATTCGATCCGATCCGATTCGATTAGATTCGATCCGATTCGATCCGATTCGATCCGATTCGATCCGATCCGATTCGATTCGATTCGATTCGATCCGATTCGATTCAATTCGATCCGATTCGATTCGATTCGATCCGATTCGATTCGATTCAATTCGATTCGATTCCGATCCGATTCAATTCGATCCGATTCGATTCGATCCGATTCGATCCGATTCTATCCGATTCGATTCGATCCGATCCGATTCGATTCGATTCGATTCGATCCGATTCGATTCGATTCGATTCGATTCGATTCGATTCGATTCGATTCGATTCCGATCCGATTCGATTCGATCCAATTCGATCCGATCCGATTCGATTAGATTCGATCCGATTCGATCCGATTCGATCCGATCCGATTCGATTCGATTCGATTCGATTCGATCCGATTCGATCCGATCCGATTCGATTCGATTCGATTCGATCCGATTCGATTCGATCCGATTCGATTCGATTCGATCCGATTCGATTCGATTCGATTCGATTCGATTCCGATCCGATTCGATTCGATCCAATTCGATCCGATCCGATTCGATTAGATTCGATCCGATTCGATCCGATTCGATCCGATCCGATTCGATTCGATTCGATTCGATTCGATCCGATTCGATTCGATCCGATTCGATCCGATTCGATTCGATCCGATTCGATTCGATCCGATTCGATTCGATCCGATTCGATTCGATCCGATTCGATCCGATTCGATTCGATTCGATTCGATTCGATTCGATTCGATTCGATTCGATTCGATTCGATCCGATTCGATTCGATTCGATTCGATCCGATTCGTTCCGATTCGATCCGATTCGATTCGATTCGATCCGATTCGATTCGATCCGATTCGATCCGATTCGATTCGATCCGATTCGATTCGATTCGATCCGATTCGATTCGATCCGATTCGATCCGATTCGATCCGATTCGATCCGATTCGATTCGATCCGATTCGATTAGATCCGATTCGATTCGATTTGATTCGATCCGATTCGATCCGATTCGATTCGATCCGATTCGATTCGATCCGATTCGATTCGATTCGATTCGATTCGATTCCGATCCGATTCAATTCGATCCGATTCGATCCGATCCGATTCGATTCGATCCGATTCGATCCGATTCGATCCGATTCGATTCGATTCGATTCGATTCGATTCGATCCGATCCGATTCGATCCGATCCGATTCGATTCGATTCGATCCGATTCGATTCGATTTGATTCGATCCGATTCGATCCGATTCGATTCGATCCGATTCGATTCGATCCGATTCGATTCGATTCGATTCGATTCCGATCCGATTCAATTCGATCCGATTCGATCCGATCCGATTCGATTCGATCCGATTCGATCCGATTCGATCCGATTCGATTCGATTCGATTCGATTCGATTCGATCCGATCCGATTCGATCCGATCCGATTCGATTCGATTCGATCCGATTCGATTCGATCCGATTCAATCCGATTCGATCCGATTCGATTCGATCCGATTCGATCCGATTCGATCCGATTCGATTCGATGCCGATATGATCCGATTCGATCCGATCCGATTCGATTCGATTCGATCCGATTCGATTCGATCCGATTCGATCCGATTCGATTCGATCCGATCCGATCCGATCCGATCCGATCCGATCCGATCCGATCCGATTCGATTCGATTCGATTCGATTCGATTCGATTCGATTCGATTCGATTCGATTCGATTCGATTCGATTCGATTCGATTCGATTCGATTCGATTCGATTCGATTCGATTCGATTCGATTCGATTCGATTCGATTCGATTCGATTCGATTCGATTCGATCCGATTCGATTCGATTCGATCCGATTCGATCCGATCCGATTCGATTCGATTCGATTCGATTCGATTCGATTCGATTCGATTCGATTCGATTCGATTCGATTCGATTCGATTCGATTCGATTCGATTCGATTCGATTCGATTCGATCCGATTCGATTCGATTCGATTCGATTCGATTCGATCCGATTCGATCCGATTCGATCCGATTCGATCCGATTCGATTCGATTCGATCCGATTCGATCCGATTCGATCCG
The DNA here is from genome assembly GCA_944452925.2 of Chrysolina oricalcia. Taxonomy (NCBI): domain Eukaryota; kingdom Metazoa; phylum Arthropoda; class Insecta; order Coleoptera; family Chrysomelidae; genus Chrysolina; species Chrysolina oricalcia. The sequence continues at coordinate 44,617,610 of OX101808.2, read as the reverse complement.
ATCCGATCCGATTCGATTCGATTCGATTCGATTCGATCCAATTCGATTCGATCCGATTCGATTCGATCCGATCCGATCCGATTCGATTCGATTCGATTCGATTCGATTCGATTCGATTCGATTCGATTCGATTCGATTCGATTCGATCCGATCCGATTCGATCCGATCCGATTCGATTCGATTCGATCCGATTCGATTCGATTCGATTCGATTCGATCCGATTCGATTCGATTCGATTAGATTCGATCCGATTCGATCCGATCCGATTCGATCCGATCCGATTCGATTCGATTCGATTCGATCCGATTCGATTCGATCCGATTCGATTCGATTCGATCCGATTCGATCCGATTCGATTCGATCCGATTCGATCCGATTCGATCCGATTCGATTCGATTCCGATCCGATTCGATCCGATCCGATCCGATTCTATTCGATTCGATCCGATTCGATTCGATCCGATTCGATCCGATTCGATTCGATCATATTCGATTCGATCTGATTCGATCCGATTCGATTCGATTCGATCCGATTCGATCCGATTCGATCCGATTCGATTCGATTCGATTCCGATCCGATTCGATTCGATCCGATTCGATCCGATCCGATTCGATTCGATTCGATCTGATTCGATCCGATTCGATCCGATTCGATCCGATTTGATTCGATTCGATTCGATCCGATCCGATTCGATCCGATCCGATTCGATCCGATTCGATCCGATTCGATTCGATCCGATTCGATCCGATTCGATCCGATTCGATTCGATTCTGATATGATCCGATTCGATCCGATCCGATTCGATTCGATTCGATCCGATTCGATTCGATCCGATTCGATCCGATTCGATTCGATTCGATTCGATTCGATCCGATCCGATTCGATTCGATCCGATCTGATCCGATTCGATTCGATTCGATTCGATCTGATTCGATTCGATCCGATTCGATCCGATTCGATCCGATTCGATTCGGTTCGATCCGATCCGATCCGATCCGATTCGATTCGATTCGATTCGATCCGATTCGATTCGATCCGATTCGATTCGATTCGATCCGATTCGATTCGATCCGATTCGATTCTGATCCGATTCGATTCGATCCGATTCGATCCGATCCGATTCGATTCGATTCGATTCGATCCGATTCGATTCGATCCGATTCGATCCGATTCGATTCGATTCGATTCGATCCGATTCGATCCGATCCGATCCGATTCGATTCGATTCGATTCGATTCGATTCGATTCGATCCGATTCGATTCGATTCGATTCGATCCGATTCGATCCGATTCGATTCGATCCGATTCGATCCGATCCGATCCGATTCGATTCGATCCGATTCGATCCGATCCGATTCGATCCGATTCGATTCGATCCGATTCGATTCGATTTGATCCGATTCGATCCGATTCGATTCGATCCGATTCGATCCGATTCGATCCGATTCGATCCGATCCGATTCGATCCGATTCGATTCGATCCGATTCGATCCGATCCGATTCGATCCGATCCGATTCGATCCGATTCGATCCGATCCGATTCGATCCGATTCGATTCGATCCGATTCGATCCGATTCGATTCGATCCGATTCGATCCGATCCGATTCGATCCGATTCGATTCGATTCGATTCGATCCGATCCGATTCGATCCGATCCGATTCGATTCGATTCGATTCGATTCGATTCGATTCGATCCGATCCGATTCGATTCGATTCGATTCGATTCCGATCCGATTCGATTCGATCCGATTCGATCCGATCCGATTCGATTCGATTCGATTCGATTCGATTCGATTCGATTCGATTCGATTCGATTCGATCCGATCCGATCCGATTCGATCCGATCCGATACGATTCGATTCGATCCGATTCGATTCGATCCGATTCGATCCGATTCGATTCGATTCGATCCGATCCGATTCGATCCGATCCGATTCGATTCGATTCGATTCGATTCCATTCGATTCGATTCGATCCGATTCGATCCGATTCGATCCGATCCGATCCGATTCGATTCGATTCGATTCGATTCGATTCGATCCAATTCGATTCGATCCGATTCGATTCGATCCGATCCGATCCGATTCGATTCGATTCGATTCGATTCGATTCGATTCGATTCGATTCGATCCGATCCGATTCGATCCGATCCGATTCGATTCGATTCGATCCGATTCGATTCGATTCGATTCGATCCGATTCGATTCGATTCGATTAGATTCGATCCGATTCGATCCGATCTGATTCGATCCGATCCGATTCGATTCGATTCGATTCGATCCGATTCGATTCGATCCGATTCGATTCGATCCGATTCGATCCGATTCGATTCGATCCGATTCGATCCGATTCGATCCGATTCGATTCGATTCCGATCCGATTCGATCCGATCCGATCCGATTCTATTCGATTCGATCCGATTCGATTCGATCCGATTCGATCCGATTCGATTCGATCATATTCGATTCGATCTGATTCGATCCGATTCGATTCGATTCGATCCGATTCGATCCGATTCGATCCGATTCGATTCGATTCGATTCCGATCCGATTCGATTCGATCCGATTCGATCCGATCCGATTCGATTCGATTCGATCTGATTCGATCCGATTCGATCCGATTCGATCCGATTTGATTCGATTCGATTCGATCCGATCCGATTCGATCCGATCCGATTCGATCCGATTCGATCCGATTCGATTCGATCCGATTCGATCCGATTCGATCCGATTCGATTCGATTCTGATATGATCCGATTCGATCCGATCCGATTCGATTCGATTCGATCCGATTCGATTCGATCCGATTCGATCCGATTCGATTCGATTCGATTCGATTCGATCCGATCCGATTCGATTCGATCCGATCTGATCCGATTCGATTCGATTCGATTCGATCTGATTCGATTCGATCCGATTCGATCCGATTCGATCCGATTCGATTCGGTTCGATCCGATCCGATCCGATCCGATTCGATTCGATTCGATTCGATCCGATTCGATTCGATCCGATTCGATTCGATTCGATCCGATTCGATTCGATCCGATTCGATTCTGATCCGATTCGATTCGATCCGATTCGATCCGATCCGATTCGATTCGATTCGATTCGATCCGATTCGATTCGATCCGATTCGATCCGATTCGATTCGATTCGATTTGATCCGATCCGATTCGATCCGATCCGATCCGATTCGATTCGATTCGATTCGATTCGATTCGATTCGATCCGATTCGATTCGATTCGATTCGATCCGATTCGATCCGATTCGATTCGATCCGATTCGATCCGATCCGATCCGATTCGATTCGATCCGATTCGATCCGATCCGATTCGATCCGATTCGATTCGATCCGATTCGATTCGATTTGATCCGATTCGATCCGATTCGATTCGATCCGATTCGATCCGATTCGATCCGATTCGATCCGATCCGATTCGATCCGATTCGATTCGATCCGATTCGATCCGATCCGATTCGATCCGATCCGATTCGATCCGATTCGATCCGATCCGATTCGATCCGATTCGATTCGATCCGATTCGATCCGATTCGATTCGATCCGATTCGATCCGATCCGATTCGATCCGATTCGATTCGATTCGATTCGATTCGATCCGATCCGATTCGATCCGATCCGATTCGATTCGATTCGATTCGATCCGATCCGATTCGATTCGATTCGATTCCGATCCGATTCGATTCGATCCGATTCGATTCGATTCGATCCGATTC
>OX101808.2:44606371-44611371 GCA_944452925.2 Chrysolina oricalcia | reverse complement strand
ATTCGATCCGATTCGATCCGATTCGAACCGATTCGATCCGATCCGATTCGATTCGATCCGATCCGATCCGATTCGATTCGATTCGATTCGATTCGATTCGATTCGATTCGATTCGATTCGATTCGATTCGATTCGATTCGATTCGATTCGATCCGATTCGATCCGATTCGATCCGATTCGATTCGATTCGATTCGATCCGATTCGATCCGATTCGATCCGATCCGATTCGATTCGATTCGATCCGATTCGATTCGATCCGATTCGATCCGATCCGATTCGATTCGATTCGATTCGATTCGATTCGATTCGATTCGATCCGATCCGATTCGATTCGATCCGATCTGATTCGATTCGATTCGATCCGATTCGATTCGATTCGATCCGATTCGATTCGATTCGATTCGATTCGATTCGATTAGATTCGATCCGATTCGATTCGATTCGATTCGATTCGATCCGATTCGATTCGATTCGATCCGATTCGATCCGATTCGATCCGATTCGATCCGATTCGATTCGATTCGATTCGATCCGATTCGATCCGATTCGATCCGATCCGATTCGATTCGATTCGATCCGATTCGATTCGATCCGATTCGATCCGATCCGATTCGATTCGATTCGATTCGATTCGATTCGATTCGATTCGATTCGATTCGATTCGATCCGATCCGATTCGATTCGATCCGATCTGATTCGATTCGATTCGATCCGATTCGATTCGATTCGATCCGATTCGATTCGATTCGATTCGATTCGATTCGATTCGATTAGATTCGATCCGATTCGATCCGATTCGATCCGATCCGATTCGATTCGATTCGATCCGATTCGATTCGATCCGATTCGATCCGATTCGATCCGATTCGATTCGATCCGATTCGATCCGATTCGATCCGATTCGATTCGATTCGATTCCGATCCGATCCGATTCGATCCGATCCGATCCGATCCGATTCGATTCGATTCGATTCGATCCGATTCGATTCGATCCGATTCGATCCGATTCGATTCGATCCGATTCGATTCGATCCGATTCGATCCGATTCGATTCGATTCGATCCGATTCGATCCGATTCGATTCGATCCGATTCGATCCGATCCGATCCGATCCGATTCGATTCGATCCGATTCGATCCGATTCGATCCGATCCGATTCGATCCGATTCGATTCGATCCGATTTGATTCGATTCGATTCGATCCGATTTGATTCGATTCGATTCGATCCGATTCGATTCGATCCGATTCGATCCGATTCGATCCGAATCGATTCGATTCGATCCGATTCGATTCGATCCGATTCGATTCGATCCGATTCGATCCGATTCGATTCGATTCGATCCGTTTCGATTCGATCCGATTCGATTCGATTCGATTCGATTCGATTCCGATCCGATTCGATTCGATCCGATTCGATCCGATCCGATCCGATTCGATTCGATTCGATCCGATTCGATCCGATTCGATCCGATTCGATCCGATTCGATCCGATTCGATCCGATCCGATTCGATCCGATTCGATTCGATCCGATTCGATTCGATTCGATTCGATTCGATTCGATTCGATTCGATTCGATTCGATCCGATTCATTCCGATTCGATCAGATTCGATTCGATTCGATCCGATTCGATTCGATCCGATTCGATTCGATTCGATTCGATCCGATTCGATTCGATTCGATCCGATTCGATCCGATTCGATCCGATTCGAACCGATTCGATCCGATTCGATCCGATTCGATTCGATTCGATTCCGATCCGATTCGATCCGATTCGATTCGATCCGATTCGATTCGATTCGATTCGATTCGATTCGATTCGATTCGATTCGATCCGATTCATTCCGATTCGATCAGATTCGATTCGATTCGATCCGATTCGATTCGATCCGATTCGATTCGATTCGATTCGATCCGATTCGATTCGATCCGATTCGATCCGATTCGATCCGATTCGAACCGATTCGATCCGATCCGATTCGATTCGATCCGATCCGATCCGATTCGATTCGATTCGATTCGATTCGATTCGATTCGATTCGATTCGATTCGATTCGATTCGATTCGATTCGATTCGATTCGATTCGATCCGATTCGATCCGATTTGATCCGATTCGATCCGATTCGATTCGATCCGATTCGATCCGATTCAATCCGATTCGATCCGATCCGATTCGATCCGATCCAATTCGATTCGATTCGATCCGATTCATTCCGATTCGATCAGATTCGATTCGATTCGATCCGATTCGATTCGATCCGATTCGATTCGATTCGATTCGATCCGATTCGATTCGATCCGATTCGATCCGATTCGATCCGATTCGAACCGATTCGATCCGATTCGATCCGATTCGATTCGATTCGATTCCGATCCGATTCGATCCGATTCGATTCGATCCGATTCGATTCGATTCGATTCGATTCGATTCGATTCGATTCGATTCGATCCGATTCATTCCGATTCGATCAGATTCGATTCGATTCGATCCGATTCGATTCGATCCGATTCGATTCGATTCGATTCGATCCGATTCGATTCGATCCGATTCGATCCGATTCGATCCGATTCGAACCGATTCGATCCGATCCGATTCGATTCGATCCGATCCGATCCGATTCGATTCGATTCGATTCGATTCGATTCGATTCGATTCGATTCGATTCGATTCGATTCGATTCGATTCGATTCGATTCGATCCGATTCGATCCGATTTGATCCGATTCGATCCGATTCGATTCGATCCGATTCGATCCGATTCAATCCGATTCGATCCGATCCGATTCGATCCGATCCAATTCGATTCGATTCGATCCGATTCGATCCGATTCTATCCGATTCGATCGATTCGATCCGATTCGATTCGATTCGATTCGATCCGATTCGATTCGATTCGATTCGATTCGATTCGATTCGATTCGATTCGATTCGATTCCGATCCGATTCGATTCGATCCGATTCGATCCGATCCGATTCGATTAGATTCGATCCGATTCGATCCGATTCGATCCGATCCGATTCGATTCGATCCGATTCGATCCGATCCGATCCGATCCGATCCGATTCGATTCGATCCGATTCGATCCGATTCGATTCGATCCGATCCGATTCGATCCGATTCGATTCGATCCGATTCGATTCGATTCGATTCGATTCGATTCGATCCGATTCGATTCGATCCGATTCGATTCGATCCGATCCGATTCGAACCGATTCGATTCGATCCGATTCGATTCGATTCGATTCGATTCGATTCGATTCGATCCAATTCGATTCGATCCGATTCGATCCGATTCGATCCGATTCGATTCGATTCGATCCGATTCGATTCGAAACGATTCGATTCGATCCGATTCGATCCGATTCGATTCGATCCGATTCGATTCGATCCGATTCGATTCGATTCGATTCGATTCGATTCCGATCCGATTCGATTCGATCCGATTCGATCCGATCCGATTCGATTCGATTCGATCCGATTGGATCCGATTCGATCCGATTCGATCCGATCCGATTTGATTCGATTCGATTCGATTCGATCCGATCCGATTCGATTCGATCCTATCCGATTCGATTCGATTCGATTCGATTCGATCCGATTCGATTCGATCCGATTCGATCCGATTCGATCCGATCCGATTCGAACCGATTCGATTCGATCCGATTCGATTCGATTCGATTCGATCCAATTCGATTCGATCCAATTCGATTCGATCCGATTCGATCCGATTCGATCCGATTCGATCCGATTCGATTCGATCCGATCCGATTCGATTCGATTCGATCCGATTCGATTCGATCCGATCCGATTCGATTCGATTCGATCCGATTCGATTCGATCCGATTCGATTCGATCCGATTCGATTCGATCCGATTCGATTCGATCCGATTCGATTCAATTCGATTCGATTCGATTCGATTCCGATCCGATCCGATTCGATTCGATCCGATCCGATCCGATTCGATTCGATCCGATTCGATCCGATTCGATCCGATTCGATCCGATTTGATTGGATTCTATTCGATCCGATCCGATTCGATCCGATCCGATTCGATTCGATTCGATTCGATTCGATCCGATTCGATTCGATCCGATTCGATTCGATCCGATTCGATCCGATTCGATCCGATTCGATTCGATCCGATTCGATCCGATTCGATTCGATTCGATTCGATTCGATTCGATTCGATTCGATTCGATCCGATTCGATTCGATTCGATTCGATTCGATTCGATTCGATTCGATTCGATTCGATTCGATTCGATTCGATTCGATTCGATTCGATTCGATTCGATTCGATTCGATTCGATTCGATTCGATTCGATCCGTTTCGATTCGATCCGATTCGATTCGATTCGATTCGATTCGATTCCGATCCGATTCGATTCGATCCGATTCGATCCGATCCGATCCGATTCGATTCGATTCGATCCGATTCGATCCGATTCGATCCGATTCGATCCGATTCGATCCGATTCGATCCGATCCGATTCGATCCGATTCGATTCGATCCGATTCGATTCGATTCGATTCGATTCGATTCGATTCGATTCGATCCGATTCATTCCGATTCGATCAGATTCGATTCGATTCGATCCGATTCGATTCGATCCGATTCGATTCGATTCGATTCGATCCGATTCGATTCGATCCGATTCGATCCGATTCGATTCGATCCGATTTGATTCGATTCGATTCGATCCGATTTGATTCGATTCGATTCGATCCGATTCGATTCGATCCGATTCGATCCGATTCGATCCGAATCGATTCGATTCGATCCGATTCGATTCGATCCGATTCGATTCGATCCGATTCGATCCGATTCGATTCGATTCGATCCGTTTCGATTCGATCCGATTCGATTCGATTCGATTCGATTCGATTCCGATCCGATTCGATTCGATCCGATTCGATCCGATCCGATCCGATTCGATTCGATTCGATCCGATTCGATCCGATTCGATCCGATTCGATCCGATTCGATCCGATTCGAT
>OX101808.2:44588871-44601371 GCA_944452925.2 Chrysolina oricalcia | reverse complement strand
GATTTGATTCGATTCGATTCGATTCGATCCGATCCGATTCGATTCGATCCTATCCGATTCGATTCGATTCGATTCGATCCGATTCGATTCGATCCGATTCGATCCGATTCGATCCGATCCGATTCGAACCGATTCGATTCGATCCGATTCGATTCGATTCGATTCGATCCAATTCGATTCGATCCAATTCGATTCGATCCGATTCGATCCGATTCGATCCGATTCGATTCGATCCGATCCGATTCGATTCGATTCGATCCGATTCGATTCGATCCGATCCGATTCGATTCGATTCGATCCGATTCGATTCGATCCGATTCGATTCGATCCGATTCGATTCGATCCGATTCGATTCGATCCGATTCGATTCAATTCGATTCGATTCGATTCGATTCCGATCCGATTCGATTCGATCCGATCCGATCCGATTCGATTCGATCCGATTCGATCCGATTCGATCCGATTCGATCCGATTTGATTGGATTCTATTCGATCCGATCCGATTCGATCCGATCCGATTCGATTCGATTCGATTCGATCCGATTCGATTCGATCCGATTCGATCCGATTCGATCCGATTCGATTCGATCCGATTCGATCCGATTCGATTCGATTCGATTCGATTCGATTCGATTCGATTCGATTCGATTCGATCCGATTCGATTCGATTCGATTCGATTCGATCCGATTCGATTCGATCCGATTCGATCCGATTCGATCCGATTCGATTCGATTCGATTCGATTCGATTCGATTCGATTCGATTCGATTCGATTCGATTCGATTCGATTCGATTCGATTCGATTCGATCCGATCCGATTCGATTCGATCCAATTCGATTCGATCCGATTCGATCCGATTCGATCCGATTCGATTCGATTCGATCCGATTCGATTCGAAACGATTCGATTCGATCCGATTCGATCCGATTCGATTCGATCCGATTCGATTCGATCCGATTCGATTCGATTCGATTCGATTCGATTCGATTCCGATCCGATTCGATTCGATCCGATTCGATCCGATCCGATTCGATTCGATTCGATCCGATTGGATCCGATTCGATCCGATTCGATCCGATTTGATTCGATTCGATTCGATTCGATTCGATCCGATCCGATTCGATTCGATCCTATCCGATTCGATTCGATTCGATTCGATCCGATTCGATCCGATTCGATTCGATTCGATCCGATTCGATTCGAAACGATTCGATTCGATCCGATTCGATCCGATTCGATTCGATCCGATTCGATTCGATCCGATTCGATTCGATTCGATTCGATTCGATTCCGATCCGATTCGATTCGATCCGATTCGATCCGATCCGATTCGATTCGATTCGATCCGATTGGATCCGATTCGATCCGATTCGATCCGATTTGATTCGATTCGATTCGATTCGATTCGATCCGATCCGATTCGATTCGATCCTATCCGATTCGATTCGATTCGATTCGATCCGATTCGATTCGATCCGATTCGATCCGATTCGATCCGATCCGATTCGAACCGATTCGATTCGATCCGATTCGATTCGATTCGATTCGATCCAATTCGATTCGATCCAATTCGATTCGATCCGATTCGATCCGATTCGATCCGATTCGATTCGATCCGATCCGATTCGATTCGATTCGATCCGATTCGATTCGATCCGATCCGATTCGATTCGATTCGATCCGATTCGATTCGATCCGATTCGATTCGATCCGATTCGATTCGATCCGATTCGATTCGATCCGATTCGATTCAATTCGATTCGATTCGATTCGATTCCGATCCGATTCGATTCGATCCGATCCGATCCGATTCGATTCGATCCGATTCGATCCGATTCGATCCGATTCGATCCGATTTGATTGGATTCTATTCGATCCGATCCGATTCGATCCGATCCGATTCGATTCGATTCGATTCGATCCGATTCGATTCGATCCGATTCGATCCGATTCGATCCGATTCGATTCGATTCCGATCCGATTCGATTCGATCCGATTCGATCCGATCCGATTCGATTCGATTCGATCCGATTGGATCCGATTCGATCCGATTCGATCCGATTTGATTCGATTCGATTCGATTCGATCCGATCCGATTCGATTCGATCCTATCCGATTCGATTCGATTCGATTCGATCCGATTCGATTCGATCCGATTCGATCCGATTCGATCCGATCCGATTCGAACCGATTCGATTCGATCCGATTCGATTCGATTCGATTCGATCCAATTCGATTCGATCCAATTCGATTCGATCCGATTCGATCCGATTCGATCCGATTCGATTCGATCCGATCCGATTCGATTCGATTCGATCCGATTCGATTCGATCCGATCCGATTCGATTCGATTCGATCCGATTCGATTCGATCCGATTCGATTCGATCCGATTCGATTCGATCCGATTCGATTCGATCCGATTCGATTCAATTCGATTCGATTCGATTCGATTCCGATCCGATTCGATTCGATCCGATCCGATCCGATTCGATTCGATCCGATTCGATCCGATTCGATCCGATTCGATCCGATTTGATTGGATTCTATTCGATCCGATCCGATTCGATCCGATCCGATTCGATTCGATTCGATTCGATTCGATCCGATTCGATTCGATCCGATTCGATCCGATTCGATCCGATTCGATTCGATCCGATTCGATCCGATTCGATTCGATTCGATTCGATTCGATTCGATTCGATTCGATTCGATTCGATTCGATTCGATTCGATCCGATTCGATTCGATTCGATTCGATTCGATTCGATCCGATTCGATTCGATCCGATTCGATCCGATTCGATCCGATTCGATTCGATTCGATTCGATTCGATTCGATTCGATTCGATTCGATTCGATTCGATTCGATTCGATCCGATCCGATTCGATCCGATCCGATTCGATTCGATTCGATTCGATTCGATCCGATCCGATTCGATTCGATTCGATTCCGATCCGATTCGATTCGATTCGATCCGATTCGATCCGATCCGATTCGATTCGATTCGATTCGATTCGATTCGATTCGATCCGATCCGATTCGATCCGATCCGATCCGATTCGATTCGATTCGATTCGATCTGATTCGATTCGATTCGATCCGACTCGATTCGATTCGATTCAATTCGATTCGATTCGATTCGATTCGATTCGATTCGATTCGATTCGATTCGATTCGATTCGATTCGATTCGATTCGATTCGATTCGATTCGATTCGATTCGATTCGATTCGATTCGATTCGATTCGATTCGATTCGATTCGATTCGATTCGATTCGATTCGATTCGATTCGATTCGATTCGATTCGATTCGATTCGATTCGATTCGATTCGATTCGATTCGATTCGATTCGATTCGATTCGATTCGATTCGATTCGATTCGATTCGATTCGATTCGATTCGATTCGATTCGATTCGATTCGATTCGATTCGATTCGATGCGATTCGATTCGATTCGATTCGATTCGATTCGATTCGATTCGATTCGATTCGATTCGATTCGATTCGATTCGATTCGATTCGATTCGATTCGATTCGATTCGATTCGATTCGATTCGATTCGATTCGATTCGATTCGATTCGATTCGATTCGATTCGATTCGATTCGATTCGATTCGATTCGATTCGATTCGATTCGATTCGATTCGATTCGATTCGATTCGATTCGATTCGATTCGATTCGATTCGATTCGATTCGATTCGATTCGATTCGATTCGATTCGATTCGATTCGATTCGAATCGATTCGTTTCGATTCGATTCAATTCGTTTCGATTCAATTCGATTCGATCCGATTCGATTCGATTCGATCCGATTCGATTCGATTCGATCCGATTCGATCCGATTCGATTCGATTCGATCCGATTCGATCCGATTCGATCCGATCCGATTCGATTCGATTCGATTCGATCCGATTCGATTCGATCCGATTCGATCCGATTCGATCCGATTCGATTCGATTCGATCCGATCCAATTCGATTCGATTCGATCCGATTCGATCCGATTCTATCCGATTCGATCGATTCGATCCGATTCGATTCGATTCGATTCGATCCGATTCGATTCGATTCGATTCGATTCGATTCGATTCGATTCCGATCCGATTCGATTCGATCCGATTCGATCCGATCCGATTCGATTAGATTCGATCCGATTCGATCCGATTCGATCCGATCCGATTCGATTCGATCCGATTCGATCCGATCCGATCCGATCCGATTCGATTCGATCCGATTCGATCCGATTCGATTCGATCCGATCCGATTCGATCCGATTCGATTCGATCCGATTCGATTCGATTCGATTCGATTCGATTCGATCCGATTCGATTCGATCCGATTCGATTCGATCCGATCCGATTCGAACCGATTCGATTCGATCCGATTCGATTCGATTCGATTCGATTCGATTCGATTCGATCCAATTCGATTCGATCCGATTCGATCCGATTCGATCCGATTCGATTCGATTCGATCCGATTCGATTCGAAACGATTCGATTCGATCCGATTCGATCCGATTCGATTCGATCCGATTCGATTCGATCCGATTCGATTCGATTCGATTCGATTCGATTCGATTCCGATCCGATTCGATTCGATCCGATTCGATCCGATCCGATTCGATTCGATTCGATCCGATTGGATCCGATTCGATCCGATTCGATCCGATTTGATTCGATTCGATTCGATTCGATTCGATTCGATCCGATCCGATTCGATTCGATCCTATCCGATTCGATTCGATTCGATTCGATTCGATCCGATTCGATTCGATCCGATTCGATCCGATTCGATCCGATCCGATTCGAACCGATTCGATTCGATCCGATTCGATTCGATTCGATTCGATCCAATTCGATTCGATCCAATTCGATTCGATCCGATTCGATCCGATTCGATCCGATTCGATTCGATCCGATCCGATTCGATTCGATTCGATCCGATTCGATTCGATCCGATCCGATTCGATTCGATTCGATCCGATTCGATTCGATCCGATTCGATTCGATCCGATTCGATTCGATCCGATTCGATTCGATCCGATTCGATTCAATTCGATTCGATTCGATTCGATTCCGATCCGATTCGATTCGATCCGATCCGATCCGATTCGATTCGATCCGATTCGATCTGATTCGATCCGATTCGATCCGATTTGATTGGATTCTATTCGATCCGATCCGATTCGATCCGATCCGATTCGATTCGATTCGATCCGATTCGATTCGATCCGATTCGATCCGATTCGATCCGATTCGATTCGATCCGATTCGATCCGATTCGATTCGATTCGATTCGATTCGATTCGATTCGATTCGATTCGATTCGATTCGATCCGATTCGATTCGATTCGATTCGATTCGATTCGATCCGATTCGATTCGATCCGATTCGATCCGATTCGATCCGATCCGATTCGATTCGATTCGATCCGATTCGATTCGATTTGATCCGATTCGATTCGATCCGATCCGATTCGATTCGATTCGATTCCGATCCGATTCGATTCGATTCGATCCGATTCGATCCGATCCGATTCGATTCGATTCGATTCGATTCGATTCGATTCGATTCGATCCGATCCGATTCGATCCGATCCGATCCGATTCGATTCGATTCGATTCGATCTGATTCGATTCGATTCGATCCGACTCGATTCGATTCGATTCAATTCGATTCGATTCGATTCGATTCGATTCGATTCGATTCGATTCGATTCGATTCGATTCGATTCGATTCGATTCGATTCGATTCGATTCGATTCGATTCGATTCGATTCGATTCGATTCGATTCGATTCGATTCGATTCGATTCGATTCGATTCGATTCGATTCGATTCGATTCGATTCGATTCGATTCGATTCGATTCGATTCGATTCGATTCGATTCGATTCGATTCGATTCGATTCGATTCGATTCGATTCGATTCGATTCGATTCGATTCGATTCGATTCGATTCGATTCGATGCGATTCGTTTCGATTCGATTCGATTCGATTCGATTCGATTCGATTCGATTCGATTCGATTCGATTCGATTCGATTCGATTCGATTCGATTCGATTCGATTCGATTCGATTCGATTCGATTCGATTCGATTCGATTCGATTCGATTCGATTCGATTCGATTCGATTCGATTCGATTCGATTCGATTCGATTCGATTCGATTCGATTCGATTCGATTCGATTCGATTCGATTCGATTCGATTCGATTCGATTCGATTCGATTCGATTCGATTCAATTCGTTTCGATTCAATTCGATTCGATCCGATTCGATTCGATTCGATCCGATTCGATTCGATTCGATCCGATTCGATCCGATTCGATTCGATTCGATCCGATTCGATCCGATTCGATCCGATCCGATTCGATTCGATTCGATTCGATCCGATTCGATTCGATCCGATTCGATCCGATTCGATCCGATTCGATTCGATTCGATCCGATTCGATTCGATTCGATTCGATTCGATTAGATTCGATCCGATCCGATTCGATCCGATTCGATTCGATTCGATCCGATTCGATCCGATTCGATCCGATCCGATTCGATTCGATTCGATTCGATTCGATTCGATCCAATTCGATTCGATCCGATTCGATCCGATTCGACTCGATTCGATTCCGATCCGATTCGATTCGATCCGATTCGATCCGATCCGATTCAATTCGATTCGATCCGATTCGATTCGATCCGATTCGATCCGATTCGATTCGATCCGATTCGATTCGATCCGATTCGATTCGATTCGATTCCGATCCGATTCGATTCGATCCGATTCGATCCGATCCGATTCAATTCGATCCGATCCGATTCGATTCGATTCGATCCGATTCGATTCGATCCGATTCGATCCGATTCGATCCGATTCGATTCGATCCGATTCGATTCGATCCGATTCGATTCGATTCGATTCCGATCCGATTCGATTCGATCCGATTCGATCCGATCCGATTCAATTCGATTCGATCCGATTCGATTCGATCCGATTCGATCCGATTCGATTCAATCCGATTCGATTCGATCCGATTCGATTCGATTCGATTCCGATCCGATTCGATTCGATCCGATTCGATCCGATCCGATTCAATTCGATCCGATTCGATTCGATTCGATTCGATTCGATTCGATCCGATCCGATTCGATCCGATCCGATTCGATTCGATTCGATCCGATTCGATCCGATTCGATCCGATTCGATTCGATTCGATTCGATCCGATTCGATCCGATCCGATTCGATTCGATCCGATTCGATCCGATTCGATCCGATCCGATTCGATTCGATTCGATCCGATTCGATTCGATTCGATTCGATCCGATTCGATCCGATTCGATTCGATCCGATTCGATTCGATCCGATTCGATCCGATCCGATTCGATTCGATCCGATTCGATCCGATTCGATCCGATCCGATTCGATCCGATTCGATCCGATCCGATTCGATTCGATTCGAATCGATCCGATCCGATCCGATCCGATCCGATCCGATCCGATTCGATTCGATTCGATCCGATTCGATTCGATTCGATTCGATTCGATTCCGATCCGATTCGATTCGATTCGATCCGATCCGATTCGATCCGATTCGATTCGATCCGATTCGATCCGATTCGATTCGATCCGATTCGATTCGATCCGATTCGATTCGATTCGATTCCGATCCGATTCGATTCGATCCGATTCGATCCGATCCGATTCAATTCGATCCGATTCGATTCGATTCGATTCGATTCGATTCGATCCGATCCGATTCGATCCGATCCGATTCGATTCGATTCGATCCGATTCGATCCGATTCGATCCGATTCGATTCGATTCGATTCGATCCGATTCGATCCGATCCGATTCGATTCGATCCGATTCGATCCGATTCGATCCGATCCGATTCGATTCGATTCGATCCGATTCGATTCGATTCGATCCGATCCGATTCGATCCGATCCGATTCGATCCGATTCGATTCGATCCGATTCGATCCGATCCGATTCGATTCGATCCGATTCGATCCGATTCGATCCGATCCGATTCGATCCGATTCGATCCGATTCGATTCGATTCGAATCGATCCGATCCGATCCGATCCGATCCGATCCGATTCGATTCGATTCGATCCGATTCGATTCGATTCGATTCGATTCGATTCCGATCCGATTCGATTCGATTCGATCCGATCCGATTCGATCCGATCCGATTCGATTCGATTCGATTCGATCCGATTCGATTCGATTCGATTCGATTCGATTCGATTCGATTCCGATCCGATTCGATTCGATTCGATCCGATCCGATTCGATCCGATCCGATTCGATTCGATTCGATTCGATCCGATTCGATTCGATTCGATTCGATTCGATTCGATTCCGATCCGATCCGATTCGATTCGATCCGATTCGATCCGATCCGATTCGATTCGATTCGATTCGATCCGATTCGATTCGATTCGATTCGATTCGATTCGATTCCGATCCGATCCGATTCGATTCGATCCGATTCGATCCGATCCGATTCGATTCGATTCGATTCGATCCGATCCGATTCGATCCGATCCGATTCGATCCGATTCGATTCGATTCGATTCGATTCGATTCGATTCGATTCGATTCGATTCGATTCGATTCGATTCGATTCGATTCGATTCGATTCGATTCGATTCGATTCGATTCGATTCGATTCGATTCGATTCGATTCGATTCGATTCGATTCGATTCGATTCGATTCGATTCGATTCGATTCGATTCGATTCGATTCGATTCGATTCGATTCGATTCGATTCGATTCGATTCGATTCGATTCGATTCGATTCGATTCGATTCGATTCGATTCGATTCGATTCGATTCGATTCGATTCGATTCGATTCGATTCGATTCGATTCGATTCGATTCGATTCGATTCGATTCGATTCGATTCGATTCGATTCGATTCGATTCGATTCGATTCGATTCGATTCGATTCGATTCGATTCGATTCGATTCGATTCGATTCGATCCGATTCGATTCGATTCGATTCGATCCGATTCGATTCGATTCGATTCGATTCGATCCGATTCGATTCGATTCGATTCGATCCGATTCGATTCGATCCGATTCGATCCGATTCGATCCGATTCGATTCGATCCGATTCGATCCGATTCGATCCGATTCGATCCGATTCGATCCGATTCGATCCGATCCGATTCGATCCGATTCGATTCGATCCGATTCGATTCGATTCGATTCGATCCGATTCGATTCGATTTGATCCGATTCGTTCCGATTCGATCCGATTCGATTCGATTCGATCCGATTCGATTCGATCCGATTCGATTCGATTCGATTCGATTCGATTCGATCCGATTCGATTCGATCCGATTCGATCCGATTCGATTCGATCCGATTCGATCCGATTCGATTCGATTCGATCCGATCCGATTCGATCCGATCCGATTCGATTGGATTCGATTCGATTCGATTCGATCCGATTCGATTCGATCCGATCCGACTCGATTCGATCCGATTCGATCCGATCCGATTCGATCCGATTCGATTCGATCCGATTCGATTCCGATCCGATTCGATCCGATTCGATCCGATCCGATTCGATTCGATTCGATCCGATTCGATTCGATCCGATTCGATCCGATTCGATTCGATTCGATCCGATCCGATTCGATCCGATCCGATTCGATTCGATTCGATTCGATTCGATTCGATTCGATTCGATTCGATTCGATCCGATTCGATTCGATCCGATTCGATCCGATTCGATCCGATTCGATTCGATTCCGATCCGATCCGATTCGATCCGATCCGATTCGATTCGATTCGATCCGATTCGATTCGATCCGATTCGATCCGATTCGATTCGATCCGATTCGATCCGATTCGATTCGATTCGATCCGATCCGATTCGATCCGATCCGATTCGATTCGATTCGATCCGATTCGATTCGATCCGATTCGATCCGATTCGATTCGATTCGATCCGATTCGATCCGATTCGATTCGATTCGATCCGATCCGATTCGATTCGATCCGATTCGATCCGATCCGATTCGATCCGATTCGATTCGATCCGATTCGATTCCGATCCGATTCGATCCGATTCGATCCGATCCGATTCGATTCGATTCGATCCGATTCGATTCGATCCGATTCGATCCGATTCGATTCGATTCGATCCGATCCGATTCGATCCGATCCGATTCGATTCGATTCGATTCGATTCGATTCGATTCGATTCGATTCGATCCGATTCGATTCGATCCGATTCGATCCGATTCGATCCGATTCGATTCGATTCCGATCCGATCCGATTCGATCCGATCCGATTCGATTCGATTCGATCCGATTCGATTCGATCCGATTCGATCCGATTCGATTCGATCCGATTCGATCCGATTCGATTCGATTCGATCCGATCCGATTCGATCCGATCCGATTCGATTCGATTCGATCCGATTCGATTCGATCCGATTCGATCCGATTCGATTCGATTCGATCCGATTCGATCCGATTCGATTCGATCCGATTCGATCCGATTCGATCCGATCCGATTCGATTCGATCCGATTCGATCCGATTCGATCCGATCCGATTCGATCCGATTCGATTCGATCCGATTCGATTCGATTCGATCCGATCCGATTCGATTCGATCCGATTCGATCCGATTCGATCCGATTCGATTCGATCCGATTCGATTCGATCCGATTCGATTCGATTCGATTCGATTCCGATCCGATTCGATTCGATCCGATTCGATCCGATCCGATTCGATTCGATCCGATTCGATTCGATTTGATCCGATTCGATCCGATTCGATTCGATCCGATTCGATCCGATTCGATTCGATTCGATTCGATTCGATTCGATCCGATCCGATTCGATCCGATCCGATTCGATTCGATTCGATCCGATTCGATTCGATCCGATTCGATCCGATTCGATTCGATTCGATCCGATTCGATCCGATTCGATTCGATCCGATTCGATCCGATTCGATTCGATTCGATCCGATCCGATTCGATCCGATCCGATTCGATTCGATTCGATCCGATTCGATTCGATCCGATCCGATTCAATCCGATTCGATTCGATTCAATCCGATTCGATCCGATTCGATTCAATTCGATCCGATTCGATCCGATTCGATCCGATCCGATTCGATTCGATCCGATTCGATCCGATTCCATCCGATCCGATTCGATCCGATTCAATTCGATCCGATTCGATCCGATTCGATTCGATTCGATCCGATTCGATTCGATTCGATCCGATTCGATTCGATCCGATTCGATCCGATTCGATCCGATTCGATCCGATCCGATTCGATTCGATTCGATTCGATTCGATTCGATTCGATTCGATCCGATTCGATTCGATCCGATTCGATCCGATTCGATTCGATTCGATCCGATACGATTCGATCCGATCCGATTCGATTCGATTCGATTCGATTCGATTCGATTCGATTCGATTCGATTCGATTCGATTGGATCGATTCGATCCGATTCGATTCGATCCGATTCGATCCGATCCGATCCGATCCGATCCGATTCGATTCGATTCGATCCGATTCGATTCGATCCGATTCGATCCGATTCGATTCGATCCGATTCGATCCGATTCGATTCGATTAAATTCGATTCGATCCGATCCGATCCGATTCGATCCGATCCGATTCGATTCGATTCGATCCGATTCGATTCGATCCGATTCGATCCGATTCGATTCGATTCGATCCGATTCGATCCGATTCGATTCGATCCGATTCGATCCGATTCGATTCGATTCGATCCGATCCGATTCGATCCGATCCGATTCGATTCGATTCGATCCGATTCGATTCGATCCGATCCGATTCAATCCGATTCGATTCGATTCGATCCGATTCGATCCGATTCGATTCAATTCGATCCGATTCGATCCGATTCGATCCGATCCGATTCGATTCGATCCGATTCGATCCGATTCCATCCGATCCGATTCGATCCGATTCGATTCGATCCGATTCGATCCGATTCGATTCGATTCGATCCGATTCGATTCGATTCGATCCGATTCGATTCGATCCGATTCGATCCGATTCGATCCGATTCGATTCGATCCGATTCGATTCGATCCGATTCGATTCGATTCGATTCCGATCCGATTCGATTCGATCCGATTCGATCCGATCCGATTCAATTCGATCCGATTCGATCCGATTCGATCCGATTCGATTCGATTCGATTCGATTCGATCCGATCCGATTCGATCCGATCCGATTCGATTCGATTCGATTCGATCCGATTCGATCCGATTCGATCCGATTCGATTCGATTCGATTCGATTCGATCCGATTCGATCCGATTCGATCCGATTCGATTCGATCCGATTCGATTCGATTCGATTCGATCCGATTCGATCCGATTCGATCCGATTCGATTCGATCCGATTCGATCCGATTCGATCCGATTCGATCCGATCCGATTCGATCCGATCCGATTCGATCCGATCCGATCCGATCCGATTCGATTC
>OX101808.2:44562387-44569887 GCA_944452925.2 Chrysolina oricalcia | reverse complement strand
GAATCGAATCGGATCGAATCGAATCGAATCGGATCGGATCGGATCGAATCGGATCGAATCGAATCGGATCGGAATCGAATCGGATCGAATCGGATCGAATCGAATCGGATCGAATCGAATCGGATCGAATCGAATCGAATCGAATCGAATCGGATCGGATCGAATCGAATCGAATCGGATCGAATCGGATCGAATCGAATCAGATCGAATCGAATCGAATCGGATCGGATCGGATCGAATCAAATCGGATCGGATCGAATCGAATCGAATCGGATCGAATCGGATCGAATCGAATCGGATCGAATCGAATCGAATCGGATCGGATCGAATCGGATCAGAATCGAATCGAATCGGATCGAATCGGATCGAATCGGATCGAATCGAATCGGATCGAATCGGATCGAATCGGATCGGATCGAATCGGATCGGATCGAATCGAATCGAATCAAATCGGATCGAATTGGATCGAATCGGATCGAATCGGATCGAATCGAATCGAATCGAATCGAATCGGATCGGATCGAATCGGATCGAATCGAATCGGATCGGAATCGAATCGAATCAAATCGGATCGAATCGGATCGAATCGGATCGAATCGGATCGAATCGAATCGAATCGGATCGAATCGGATCGAATCGAATCGGATCGAATCGAATCGGATCGAATCGGATCGAATCGAATCGGATCGAATCGAATCGAATCGGATCGGATCGGATCGAATCGGATCGGATTGGAATCGAATCGAATCGGATCGGATCGAATCGGATCGAATCGAATCGGATCGAATCGGATCGAATCGGATCGAATCGAATCGGATCGAATCGAATCGAATCGAATCGGATCGGATCGAATCGGATCGAATCGAATCAAATCTAATCGAATCGAATCGAATCGAATCGGATCGAATTGAATCGAATCGGATCGAATCGAATCGAATCGGATCGGATCGGATCGAATCGGATCGGATCGAATCGAATCGAATCGAATCGAATCGAATCGAATCGGATCGGATCGAATCGGATCGAATTGGATCGAATCGAATCGAATCGGATCGAATCGGATCGAATCGGACCGAATCGGATCGAATCGGATCGAATCGAATCGAATCGGATCGAATCGAATCGAATCGAATCGAATCGAATCGAATCGAATCGAATCGAATCGAATCGAATCGAATCGAATCGAATCGAATCGAATCGAATCGAATCGAATCGAATCGAATCGAATCGAATCGAATCGAATCGAATCGATTCGAATCGAATCGAATCGAATCGAATCGAATCGAATCGAATCGAATCGAATCGAATCGAATCGAATCGAATCGAATCGAATCGAATCGAATCGAATCGAATCGAATCGAATCGAATCGAATCGAATCGAATCGAATCGAATCGAATCGAATCGAATCGAATCGAATCGAATCGAATCGAATCGAATCGAATCGAATCGAATCGAATCGAATCGAATCGAATCGAATCGAATCGAATCGAATCGAATCGAATCGAATCGAATCGAATCGAATCGAATCGAATCGAATCGAATCGAATCGAATCGAATCGAATCGAATCGAATCGAATCGAATCGAATCGAATCGAATCGAATCGAATCGAATCGAATCGAATCGGATCAAATCGAATCGAATCGGATCGAATCGAATCGAATCGGATCGGATCGAATCGGATCGAATCGAATCGAATCGAATCGAATCGAATCGAATCGGATCGGATCGAATCGGATCGAATCGAATCGGATCGGAATCGAATCGAATCGAATCGGATCGAATCGAATCGAATCGGATCGGATCGAATCGGATCGGATCGAATCGAATCGAATCGAATCGAATCGAATCGAATCGAATCGGATCGAATCGGATCGAATCGGATCGAATCGAATCGGATCGGATCGAATCGGATCGAATCGAATCGGATCGAATCGGATCGGATCGAATCGGATCGAATCGGATCGAATCGGATCGAATCGGATCGAATCGGATCGGATCGAATCGGATCGAATCGGATCGAATCGAATCGAATCGGATCGAATCGAATCGGATCGAATCGGATCGGATCGAATCGGATCGAATCGAATCGGTTCGAATCGAATCGGATCGAATCGAATCGAATCGGATCGGATCGGATCGGATCGAATCGGATCGAATCGGATCGAATCGGATCGAATCTAATCGAATCGAATCGAATCGAATCGAATCGAATCGAATCGAATCGAATCGAATCGAATCGAATCGAATCGAATCGAATCGAATCGAATCGAATCGAATCGAATCGAATCGAATCGAATCGAATCGAATCGAATCGGATCGAATCGAATCGAATCGGATCGAATCGAATCGAATCGGATCGGATCGAATCGGATCGGATCGAATCGAATCGAATCGAATCGAATCGAATCGGATCGGATCGAATCGGATCGAATCGAATCGGATCGAATCGAATCGAATCGAATCGAATCGGATCGGATCGAATCAGATCTAATCGGATCGAATCGAATCGGATCGAATCGAATCGAATCGAATCGAATCGAATCGAATCGAATCGAATCGAATCGAATCGAATCGAATCGAATCGAATCGAATCGAATCGGATCGAATCGAATCGAATCGAATCGAATCGAATCGGATCGGATCGGATCGGAATCGAATCGAATCGAATCGGATCGAATCGAATCGAATCGGATCGGATCGGATCGAATCGGATCGGATCGAATCGAATCGAATCGAATCGAATCGAATCGGATCGAATCGGATCGAATCGGATCGAATCGGATCGAATCGAATCGGATCGGATCGAATCGAATCGGATCGAATCGAATCGGATCGAATCGGATCGGATCGAATCGGATCGAATCGGATCGAATCGAATCGGATCGGATCGAATCGGATCGAATCGAATCGGATCGAATCGGATCGGATCGAATCGGATCGAATCGGATCGAATCGGATCGAATCGAATCGGATCGAATCGGATCGAATCGAATCGGATCGAATCGAATCGGATCGAATCGAATCGGATCGAATCGGATCGAATCGAATCGGATCGGATCGGATCGGATCGAATCGGATCGAATCGAATCGGATCGAATCGGATCGAATCGAATCGAATCGAATCGGATCGAATCGAATCGAATCGAATCGAATCGAATCGAATCGAATCGAATCGAATCGAATCGAATCGAATCGGATCGGATCGAATCGGATCGGATCGAATCGAATCGAATCGAATCGGATCGAATCGGATCGAATCGAATCGGATCGAATCGAATCGAATCGGATCGGATCGGATCGAATCGGATCGAATCGAATCGGATCGGAATCGAATCGGATCGAATCGGATCGAATCGAATCGAATCGGATCGAATCGAATCGGATCGAATCGAATCGAATCGAATCGGATCGGATCGAATCGAATCGGATCGAATCGGATCGAATCGAATCAGATCGAATCGAATCGAATCGGATCGGATCGGATCGGATCGAATCAAATCGGCTCGGATCGAATCGAATCGAATCGGATCGAATCGGATCGAATCGAATCGGATCGAATCGAATCGAATCGGATCGGATCGAATCGGATCATATCAGAATCGAATCGAATCGGATCGAATCGGATCGAATCGGATCGAATCGAATCGGATCGAATCGGATCGAATCGGATCGGATCGAATCGGATCGGATCGAATCGAATCGAATCAAATCGGATCGAATTGGATCGAATCGGATCGAATCGGATCGAATCGAATCGAATCGAATCGAATCGGATCGGATCGAATCGGATCGAATCGAATCGGATCGGAATCGAATCGAATCAAATCGGATCGAATCGGATCGAATCGGATCGAATCGGATCGAATCGAATCGAATCGGATCGAATCGGATCGAATCGAATCGGATCGAATCGGATCGAATCGGATCGAATCGAATCGGATCGAATCGAATCGAATCGGATCGGATCGAATCGGATCGGATTGGAATCGAATCGAATCGGATCGGATCGAATCGGATCGAATCGAATCGGATCGAATCGGATCGAATCGGATCGAATCGAATCGGATCGAATCGAATCGAATCGAATCGGATCGGATCGAATCGGATCGAATCAGATCAAATCTAATCGAATCGAATCGAATCGAATCGGATCGAATTGAATCGAATCGGATCGAATCGAATCGAATCGGATCGGATCGGATCGAATCGGATCGGATCGAATCGAATCGAATCGAATCGAATCGAATCGAATCGAATCGAATCGGATCGGATCGAATCGGATCGAATCGGATCGAATCGAATCGAATCGGATCGAATCGGATCGAATCGGATCGAATCGGATCGAATCGGATCGAATCGAATCGAATCGGGTCGAATCGAATCGAATCGAATCGAATCGAATCGAATCGAATCGAATCGAATCGAATCGAATCGAATCGAATCGAATCGAATCGAATCGAATCGAATCGAATCGAATCGAATCGAATCGAATCGAATCGAATCGAATCGAATCGAATCGAATCGAATCGAATCGAATCGAATCGAATCGAATCGAATCGAATCGAATCGAATCGAATCGAATCGAATCGAATCGAATCGAATCGAATCGAATCGAATCGAATCGAATCGAATCGAATCGAATCGAATCGAATCGAATCGAATCGAATCGAATCGAATCGAATCGAATCGAATCGAATCGAATCGAATCGAATCGAATCGAATCGAATCGAATCGAATCGAATCGAATCGAATCGAATCGAATCGAATCGAATCGAATCGAATCGAATCGAATCGAATCGAATCGAATCGAATCGAATCGAATCGAATCGAATCGAATCGAATCGAATCGAATCGAATCGAATCGAATCGAATCGAATCGAATCGAATCGAATCGAATCGAATCGAATCGAATCGAATCGAATCGAATCGAATCGAATCGAATCGAATCGAATCGAATCGAATCGAATCGAATCGAATCGAATCGAATCGAATCGAATCGAATCGAATCGAATCGAATCGAATCGAATCGAATCGAATCGAATCGAATCGAATCGAATCGAATCGAATCGAATCGAATCGAATCGAATCGAATCGAATCGAATCGAATCGAATCGAATCGAATCGAATCGAATCGAATCGAATCGAATCGGATCAAATCGAATCGAATCGGATCGAATCGAATCGAATCGGATCGGATCGAATCGGATCGAATCGAATCGGATCGGATCGAATCGGATCGAATCGAATCGAATCGAATCGAATCGAATCGAATCGGATCGGATCGAATCGGATCGAATCGAATCGGATCGGAATCGAATCGAATCGAATCGGATCGAATCGAATCGAATCGAATCGGATCGGATCGAATCGGATCGGATCGAATCGAATCGAATCGAATCGAATCGAATCGGATCGAATCGGATCGAATCGGATCGAATCGAATCGGATCGGATCGAATCGGATCGAATCGAATAGGATCGAATCGGATCGGATCGAATCGGATCGGATCGAATCGAATCGGATCGGATCGAATCGGATCGAATCGAATCGGATCGAATCGGATCGGATCGAATCGGATCGAATCGGATCGAATCGGATCGAATCGGATCGAATCGGATCGAATCGAATCGGATCGAATCGGATCGAATCGGATCGAATCGAATCGAATCGGATCGAATCGAATCGGATCGAATCGGATCGGATCGAATCGGATCGAATCGAATCGGATCGAATCGGATCGAATCGAATCGAATCGGATCGAATCGGATCGAATCGAATCGAATCGGATCGAATCGAATCGGATCGAATCGGATCGGATCGAATCGGATCGAATCGAATCGGATCGGATCGAATCGGATCGGATCGGAATCGAATCGAATCGGATCGAATCGGATCGAATCGAATCGGATCGAATCGGATCGGATCGAATCGGATCGAATCGGATCGGATCGAATCGGATCGAATCGGATCGAATCGAATCGGATCGAATCGGATCGGATCGAATCGGATCGAATCGGATCGAATCGGATCGAATCGAATCGGATCGAATCGGATCGAATCGGATCGAATCGAATCGAATCGGATCGAATCGAATCGGATCGAATCGGATCGGATCGAATCGGATCGAATCGAATCGGATCGAATCGGATCGGATCGAATCGGATCGAATCGAATCGGATCGGATCGAATCGGATCGGATCGGAATCGAATCGAATCGGATCGAATCGGATCGAATCGAATCGGATCGAATCGGATCGGATCGAATCGGATCGAATCGGATCGGATCGAATCGGATCGAATCGAATCGGATCGAATCGGATCGAATCGGATCGAATCGAATCGAATCGGATCGAATCGGATCGGATCGGATCGAATCGAATCGAATCGGATCGGATCGAATCAAATCGGATCGGAATCGAATCGAATCGGATCGAATCGGATCGAATCGGATCGAATCGAATCGGATCAGATCGGATCGAATCGGATCGAATCGAATCGGATCGAATCGGATCGAATCGAATCGAATCGGATCGAATCGGATCGAATCGAATCGGATCGAATCGAATCGGATCGAATCGAATCGGATCGAATCGGATCGAATCGAATCGGATCGAATCGAATCGAATCGGATCGGATCGAATCGGATCGGATCGAATCTAATCGAATCGGATCGGATCGGATCGAACTGGATCGAATCGAATCGGATCGGAATCGAATCGAATCGAATCGAATCGAATCGAATCGGATCGAATCGAATCGGATCGAATCGAATCGAATCGGATCGAATCGAATCGAATCGGATCGAATCGAATCGAATCGAATCGGATCGGATCGAATCGGATCGAATCGGATCGAATCTAATCGAATCGGATCGGATCGAATTGGATCGAATCGAATCGGATCGGAATCGAATCGAATCGAATCGAATCGAATCGAATCGAATCGAATCGAATCGAATCGGATCGGATCGAATCGAATCAAATCGGATAGAATCGGATCGAATCGGATCGAATCGAATCGAATCGAATCGGATCGGATCGAATCGGATCGGATCGAATCGGATCGAATCGGATCGAATCGGATCGAATCGAATCGGATCGAATCGGATCGAATCGGATCGAATCGAATCGGAGCGAATCGAATCGAATCGAATCGAATCGAATCGGATCGGATCGAATCGAATCGGATCGGATCGAATCGGATCGGATCAGAATCGAATCGAATCGGATCGGATCGAATCGGATCGAATCGGATCGAATCGGATCGAATCGGATCGAATCGAATCGGATCGAATCGAATCGAATCGAATCGGATCGAATCGAATCGGATCGAATCGAATCGAATCGAATCGGATCGAATCGGAACGAATCGGATCGAATCGAATCGAATCGAATCGGATCGAATCGAATCGAATCGAATCGGATCGAATCGAATCGAATCGAATCGGATCGAATCGAATCGGATCGTATCGGATCGGATCGAATCGGATCGAATCGGA
>OX101808.2:44547387-44552387 GCA_944452925.2 Chrysolina oricalcia | reverse complement strand
TCGGATCGGATCGAATCGGATCGGAATCGAATCGGATCGGAATCGAATCGGATCGAATCGGATCGGATCGAATCGGATCGAATCGGATCGAATCGAATCGAATCGGATCGAATCGAATCGGATCGAATTGGATCGGAATCGAATCGGATCGAATCGGATCGAATCGAATCGAATCGGATCGAATCGAATCGGATCGGAATCGAATCGGATCGGATCGAATCGGATCGAATCGGATCGAATCGGATCGAATCGGATCAAATCGGATCGAATCGGATCGAATCGAATCGGATCGGAATCGGATCGGATCGGATCGAATCGAATCGGATCGAATCGGATCGAATCAGATCGAATCAGATCGAATCGAATCGGATCGAATCGAATCAAATCGGATCGGATCGAATCGGATCGGATCGAATCGAATCGAATCGGATCGAATCGGATCGGAATCGAATCGGATCGGATCGAATCGAATCGGATCGAATCGGATCGAATCGGATCGAATCGAATCGAATCGAATCGAATCGGATCGGATCGAATCGGATCGAATCGATTCGAATCGAATCGAATCGAATCGAATCGAATCGAATCGAATCGAATCGGATCGAATCGGATCAAATCGAATCGAATCGGATCGAATCGGATCGAATCGAATCGGATCGGAATCGAATCGGATCGAATCGAATCAGATCGGAATCGAATCGGATCGGATCGAATCGAATCGAATCGAATCGAATCGAATCGAATCGAATCGGATCGGAATCGAATCGGATCGAATCGAATCGGATCGAATCGAATCGGATCGGAATCGAATCGGATCGAATCGGATAGAATCGGATCGGATCGAATCGGATCGAATCGGATCGAATCGAATCGAATCGGATCGAATCGAATTGGATCGAATCGGATCGGAATCGAATCGGATCGGATCGAATCGAATCGGATCGAATCGGATCGAATCGAATCGTATCGGATCGAATCGAATCGAATCGGATCGGATCGGATCGAATCGGATCGAATCGGATCGGAATCGAATCGGATCGAATCGAATCGGATCGAATCGGATCGAATCGGATCGGATCGAATCGAATTGGATCGAATCGGATCGAATCGAATCGAATCGGATCGAATCGAATCGAATCGGATCGAATCGAATTGGATCGAATCGGATCGGAATCGAATCGGATCGGATCGAATCGAATCGGATCGAATCGGATCGAATCGAATCGTATCGGATCGAATCGAATCGGATCGGATCGAATCGGATCGGATCGAATCGGATCGAATCGGATCGAATCGGATCGAATCGAATCGAATCGAATCGGATCGAATCGGATCGAATCGAATCGGATCGGATCGAATCGAATCGGATCGAATCGAATCGGATCGGATCGAATCGGATCGAATCGAATCGGATCGAATCGAATCGGATCGAATCGGATCGAATCGGATCGGATCGAATCGAATTGGATCGAATCGGATCGAATCGAATCGAATCGGATCGAATCGAATCGAATCGGATCGAATCGAATTGGATCGAATCGGATCGGAATCGAATCGGATCGGATCGAATCGAATCGGATCGAATCGGATCGAATCGAATCGTATCGGATCGAATCGAATCGGATCGGATCGAATCGGATCGGATCGGATCGGATCGAATCGGATCGAATCGAATCGAATCGAATCGGATCGAATCGGATCGAATCGGATCGAATCGAATCGGATCGGATCGAATCGAATCGGATCGAATCGAATCGGATCGGATCGAATCGGATCGAATCGAATCGGATCGGATCGAATCGAATCGGATCGGATCGAATCGAATCGGATCGGAATCGAATCGGATCGAATCGAATCGGATCGAAATCGAATCGGATCGGATCGAATCGAATCGAATCGGATCGGAATCGAATCGGATCGAATCGAATCGGATCGGAATCGAATCGGATCGAATCGGATCGGATCGGATCGGAATCGAATCGGATCGGATCGAATCGAATCGGATCGAATCGGATCGAATCGGATCGAATCGGATCGGAATCGAATCGAATCGAATCGGATCGGATCGGATCGAATCGAATCGGATCGAATCGAATCGGATCGGATCGAATCGAATCGGATCGAATCGAATCGGATCGGGATCGAATCGAATCGGATCGAATCGGATCGAATCGGATTGAATCGGATCGAATCGGATCAGATCGAATCGGATCGAATCGGATCGAATCGGATCGAATCGGATCGAATCGAATCGGATCGGAATCGAATCGGATCGAATCGAATCGGATCTGAATCGAATCGGATCGGATCGAATCGAATCGAATCGAATCGGATCGGAATCGAATCGGATCGAATCGAATCGAATCGGATCGAATCGGATCGAATCGGATCGAATCGGATCGAATCGGATCGAATCGGATCAGATCGAATCGGATCGAATCGGATCGAATCGGATCGAATCGGATCGAATCGGATCGAATCGGATCGAATCGGATCGAATCGGATCGAATCGGATCAGATCGAATCGGATCGAATCGGATCGAATCGGATCGAATCGGATCGAATCGAATCGGATCGGAATCGAATCGGATCGAATCGAATCGGATCGGAATCGAATCGGATCGGATCGAATCGGATCGAATCGGATCGAATCGGATCGGATCGAATCGGATCGAATCGGATCGAATCGGATCGGATCTAATCGAATCGAATCGAATCGAATCGAATCGGATCGAATCGAATCGGATCGAATCGAATCGGATCGGAATCGAATCGGATCGGATCGAATCGAATCGGATCGAATCGGATCGAATCGAATCTGATCGGATCGAATCGAATCGGATCGGATCGAATCGAATCGAATCGAATCGGATCGGAATCGAATCGGATCGAATCGAATCGGATCGGAATCGAATCGGATCGGATCGAATCGAATCGGATCGGATCGAATCGGATCGAATCGGATCGAATCGGATCGAATCGGATCGAATCGGATCGAATCGGATCGAATCGAATCGGATCGGAATCGAATCGGATCGAATCGAATCGGATCGGAATCGAATCGGATCGGATCGAATCGAATCGAATCGGATCGGAATCGAATCGGATCGAATCGAATCGGATCGGAATCGAATCGGATCGAATCGGATCGAATCGGATCGAATCGAATCGGATCGAATCGGATCGAATCGGATCGGAATCGAATCGGATCGAATCGGATCGAATCGGATCGGATCGAATCGGATCGAATCGGATCGAATCGGATCAAATCGAATCGGATCGAATCGAATCGGATCGAATCGAATCGGATCGGAATCGAATCGGATCGGATCGAATCGGATCGGAATCGAATCGAATCGGATCGGATCGAATCGAATCGAATCGGATCGAATCGAATCGGATCGAATCGAATCGGATCGAATCGAATCGAATCGGATCGAATCGGATCGGATCGGATCGAATCGGATCGAATCGGATCGAATCGGATCGAATCGAATCGAATCGGATCGAATCGATTCGAATCGAATCGAATCGGATCGGGATCGGAATCGAATCGGATCGGAATCGAATCGAATCGGATCGAATCGGATCGGATCGGATCGAATCGGATCGAATCGGATCGAATCGGATCGAATCGAATCGAATCGAATCGGATCGAATCGAATCGGATAGAATCGAATCGGATCGGAATCGAATCGGATCGGAATCGAATCGGATCGAATCGGATCGGATCGAATCGGATCGAATCGGATCGAATCGAATCGAATCGGATCGAATCGAATCGGATCGAATCGGATCGGAATCGAATCGGATCGGATCGAATCGAATCGAATCGGATCGGAATCGAATCGGATCGGAATCGAATCGGATCGAATCGGATCGGATCGAATCGGATCGAATCGGATCGAATCGAATCGGATCGAATCGAATCGGATCGAATCGGATCGGAATCGAATCGGATCGAATCGGATCGAATCGAATCGAATCGGATCGAATCGAATCGGATCGAATCGAATCGGATCGGAATCGAGTCGGATCGGAATCGAATCGGATCGAATCGGATCGGATCGAATCGGATCGAATCGGATCGAATCGAATCGAATCGGATCGAATCGAATCGGATCGAATCGGATCGGAATCGAATCGGATCGAATCGGATCGAATCGGATCGAATCGGATCAAATCGGATCGAATCGGATCGAATCGAATCGGATCGGAATCGAATCGGATCGAATCGAATCGGATCGGAATCGAATCGAATCGAATCGGATCGGATCGAATCGAATCGAATCGGATCAGAATCGAATCGGATCGAATCGAATCGGATCGGAATCGAATCGGATCGAATCGGATCGAATCGAATCGGATCGAATCGGATCGAATCGGATCGGAATCGAATCGGATCGAATCGGATCGAATCGGATCGGATCGAATCGGATCGAATCGGATCGAATCGGATCGAATCGAATCGAATCGGATCGAATCGAATCGGATCGGAATCGAATCGGATCGAATCGAATCGGATCGGAATCGAATCGGATCGGATCGAATCGGATCGAATCGGATCGAATCGGATCAAATCGGATCGAATCGGATCGAATCGAATCGGATCGGAATCGGATCGGATCGGATCGAATCGAATCGGATCGAATCGGATCGAATCAGATCGAATCAGATCGAATCGAATCGGATCGAATCGAATCGAATCGGATCGGATCGAATCGGATCGGATCGAATCGAATCGAATCGGATCGAATCGGATCGGAATCGAATCGGATCGGATCGAATCGAATCGGATCGAATCGGATCGAATCGGATCGAATCGAATCGAATCGAATCGGATCGGATCGAATCGGATCGAATCGATTCGAATCGAATCGAATCGAATCGAATCGAATCGAATCGAATCGAATCGGATCGAATCGGATCAAATCGAATCGAATCGGTTCGAATCGGATCGAATCGAATCGGATCGGAATCGAATCGGATCGAATCGAATC
>OX101808.2:44519887-44524887 GCA_944452925.2 Chrysolina oricalcia | reverse complement strand
GATCGGATCGAATCGGATCATATCAGAATCGAATCGAATCGGATCGAATCGGGTCGAATCGGATCGAATCGAATCGGATCGAATCGGATCGAATCGGATCGAATCGAATCGGATCGAATCGAATCGAATCGAATCGGATCGGATCGAATCGGATCGAATCGAATCGAATCAAATCGGATCGAATCGGATCGAATCGGATCGAATCGGATCGAATCGAATCGGATCGGATCGAATCGGATCGAATCGAATCGGATCGGAATCGAATCGAATCGAATCGAATCGAATCGAATCGAATCGAATCGAATCGAATCGAATCGAATCGAATCGAATCGGATCGAATCGAATCGGATCGAATCGAATCGGATCGAATCGGATCGAATCGAATCGGATCGAATCGAATCGGATCGAATCGAATCGAATCGGATCGAATCGGATCGAATCGGATCGAATCGAATTGGATCGAATCGAATCGAATCGAATCGAATCGAATCGGATCGAATCGAATCGGTTCGAATCGGATCGGATCGAATCGGATCGAATCGAATCGGATCGGAATCGAATCGAATCGAATCGAATCGGATCGAATCGAATCGAATCGAATCGGATCGAATCGGATCGAATCGAATCGGATCGAATCGAATCGAATCGAATCGAATCGGATCGGATCGAATCGGATCGGATCGAATCGGATCGAATCGGATCGGAATCGAATCGAATCGAATCGAATCGGATCGAATCGAATCGAATCGGATCGAATCGGATCGAATCGGATCGAATCGAATCGGATCGAATCGAATCGAATCGAATCGAATCGGATCGGATCGAATCGGATCGGATCGAATCGAATCGGATCGAATCGAATCGAATCGAATCGGATCGAATCGAATCGAATCGGATCGGATCGGATCGAATCGGATCGAATCGAATCGGATAGAATCGGATCGAATCGAATCGAATCGAATCGGATCGAATCGGATCGAATCGAATCGGATCGAATCGAATCGGATCGAATCGAATCGGAACGAATCGGATCGAATCGAATCGGATCGAATCGAATCGAATCGGATCGGATCGGATCGAATCGGATCGGATCGGAATCGAATCGAATCGGATCGAATCGGATCGAATCGGATCGAATCGAATCGGATCGGATCGAATCAAATCGAATCGGATCGGATCGAATCGGATCGAATCGGATCGAATCTAATCGAATCGGATCGGATCGGATCGAATCGGATCGAATCGGATCGAATCGGATCGAATCGGATCGAATCGAATCGAATCGGATCGAATCGAATCGAATCGAATCGGATCGAATCGAATCGAATCGAATCGGATCGAATCGAATCGAATCGAATCGGATCGAATCGGATCGAATCGAATCGGATCGAATCGAATCAGATCGAATCGAATCGAATCGGATCGGATCGGATCGAATCGGATCGGATCGAATCGAATCGAATCGGATCGAATCGGATCGAATCGAATCGGATCGAATCGAATCGAATCGGATCGGATCGAATCGGATCATATCAGAATCGAATCGAATCGGATCGAATCGGGTCGAATCGGATCGAATCGAATCGGATCGAATCGGATCGAATCGGATCGAATCGAATCGAATCGGATCGGATCGGATCGGATCGAATCGGATCGGATCGAATCGAATCGAATCGGATCGGATCGAATCGGATCGAATCGAATCGAATCGAATCGGATCGGAATCGAATCGAATCGAATCGGATCGAATCGAATCGAATCGAATCGGATCGAATCGAATCGAATCGTATCGGATTGGATCGAATCGGATCGGATCGAATCGAATCGAATCGGATCGAATCGAATCGAATCGTATCGAATCTGATCGAATCGGATCGAATCGAATCGGATCGAATCGAATCGAATCGGATCGGATCGAATCGGATCATATCAGAATCGAATCGAATCGGATCGAATCGGGTCGAATCGGATCGAATCGAATCGGATCGAATCGGATCGAATCGGATCGAATCGAATCGGATCGAATCGAATCGAATCGAATCGGATCGGATCGAATCGGATCGAATCGAATCGAATCAAATCGGATCGAATCGGATCGAATCGGATCGAATCGGATCGAATCGGATCGAATCGAATCGGATCGGATCGAATCGGATCGAATCGAATCGGATCGGAATCGAATCGAATCGAATCGAATCGAATCGAATCGAATCGAATCGAATCGGATCGAATCGAATCGGATCGAATCGAATCGGATCGAATCGAATCGGATCGAATCGAATCGGATCGAATCGAATCGAATCGAATCGGATCGAATCGGATCGAATCGGATCGAATCGAATTGGATCGAATCGAATCGAATCGAATCAAATCGAATCGAATCGGATCGAATCGAATCGGTTCGAATCGGATCGGATCGAATCGGATCGAATCGAATCGGATCGGAATCGAATCGAATCGAATCGAATCGGATCGAATCGAATCGAATCGAATCGAATCGGATCGAATCGGATCGAATCGAATCGGATCGAATCGAATCGAATCGGATCGGATCGAATCGGATCGGATCGAATCGAATCGAATCGGATCGGAATCGAATCGAATCGGATCGAATCGAATCGAATCGGATCGAATCGGATCGAATCGGATCGAATCGAATCGGATCGAATCGAATCGAATCGAATCGAATCGAATCGGATCGGATCGAATCGGATCGGATCGAATCGAATCAAATCGGATCGAATCGGATCGAATCGGATCGAATCGGATCGAATCGAATCGAATCGGATCGGATCGAATCGGATCGAATCGAATCGGATCGGAATCGAATCGAATCGAATCGAATCGAATCGAATCGAATCGAATCGAATCGAATCGAATCGAATCGAATCGAATCGAATCGAATCGAATCGAATCGGATCGAATCGAATCGGATCGAATCGAATCGGATCGAATCGGATCGAATCGAATCGGATCGAATCGAATCGAATCGAATCGAATCGGATCGAATCGGATCGAATCGGATCGAATCGAATTGGATCGAATCGAATCGAATCGAATCGAATCGGATCGAATCGAATCGGTTCGAATCGGATCGGATCGAATCGGATCGAATCGGATCGAATCGGATAGAATCGGATCGAATCGGATCGAATCGAATCGAATCGAATCGAATCGGATCGGATCGAATCGGATCGGATCGAATCGGATCGAATCGGATCGAATCGGATCGAATCGAATCGGATCGAATCGGATCGAATCGGATCGAATCGAATCGGATCGAATCGAATCGAATCGAATCGAATCGGATCGGATCGAATCGGATCGAATCGAATCGGATCGAATCGAATCGGATCGAATCGAATCGGATCGAATCGGATCGAATCGAATCGGATCGAATCGAATCGAATCGGATCGGATCGAATCGGATCGGATCGGAATCGAATCGAATCGGATCGAATCGGATCGAATCGGATCGAATCGAATCGGATCGAATCGAATCGAATCGAATCGGATCGGATCGAATCGGATCGAATCGGATCGAATCTAATCGAATCGGATCGGATCGAATCGGATCGAATCGAATCGGATCGGATCGAATCGGATCGAATCGGATCGAATCTAATCGAATCGGATCGGATCGAATCGGATCGAATCGAATCGGATCGGAATCGAATCGAATCGAATCGAATCGAATCGGATCGAATCGAATCGAATCGGATCGAATCGAATCGGATCGGATCGGATCGGATCGAATCGGATCGAATCGAATCGGATAGAATCGGATCGAATCGAATCGAATCGAATCGGATCGAATCGGATCGAATCGGATCGAATCGAATCGGATCGAATCGAATCGGATCGAATCGAATCGGATCGAATCGGATCGAATCGAATCGGATCGAATCGAATCGGATCGGATCGGATCGAATCGGATCGGATCGAAATCGAATCGAATCGGATCGAATCGGATCGAATCGGATCGAATCGAATCGGATCGAATCGAATCGAATCGGATCGGATCGAATCGGATCGAATCGGATCGAATCTAATCGAATCGGATCGGATCGAATCAGATCGAATCGAATCGGATCGGAATCGAATCGAATCGAATCGAATCGAATCGAATCGAATCGAATCGAATCGGATCGAATCGAATCGAATCGAATCGGATCGAATCGAATCGAATCGGATCGAATCGGATCGAATCGAATCAGATCGAATCGAATCGAATCGAATCGAATCGAATCGGATCGGATCGGATCGAATCGGATCGGATCGAATCGAATCGAATCGGATCGAATCGGATCGAATCGAATCGGATCGAATCGAATCGAATCGGATCGGATCGAATCGGATCATATCAGAATCGAATCGAATCGGATCGAATCGGGTCGAATCGGATCGAATCGAATCGGATCGAATCGGATCGAATCGGATCGAATCGAATCGAATCGGATCGGATCGGATCGAATCGGATCGGATCGGATCGAATCGAATCGAATCGAATCGGATCGGATCGAATCGGATCGAATCGAATCGAATCGAATCGGATCGGAATCGAATCGAATCGAATCGGATCGAATCGAATCGAATCGAATCGGATCGAATCGAATCGAATCGAATCGAATCGGATCGGATCGAATCGGATCGGATCGAATCGGATCGGATCGAATCGGATCGAATCGGATCGAATCGGATCGAATCGAATCGGATCGGATCGAATCGGATCGAATCGAATCGGATCGAATCGAATCGAATCGGATCGGATCGAATCGGATCGAATCGAATCGAATCGAATCGGATCGGAATCGAATCGAATCGAATCGGATCGAATCGGATCGAATCGAATCGGATCGAATCGAATCGGATCGGATCGAATCGGATCGAATCGAATCGGATCGAATCGGATCGGATCGAATCGGATCGAATCGGATCGAATCGGATCGAATCGAATCGGATCGAATCGGATCGAATCGAATCGAATCGGATCGAATCGG
>OX101808.2:44512387-44514887 GCA_944452925.2 Chrysolina oricalcia | reverse complement strand
GAATCGAATCGGATCGGATCGGATCGAATCGAATCGAATCGGATCGGATCGGATCGAATCGAATCGGATCGAATCGGATCGAATCGGATCGAATCGAATCGAATCGAATCGTATCGAATCGAATCGGATCGGAATCGAATCGAATCGGATCGGATCGGATCGAATCGAATCGAATCGGATCGGATCGAATCGAATCGGATCGAATCGGATCGAATCGGATCGAATCAGGTCGAATCGAATCGAATCGGATCGGAATCGAATCGAATCGGATCGGAATCGAATCGGATCGAATCGAATCGGATCGGATCGAATCGGATCGAATCGGATCGGAATCGAATCGGATCGAATCGAATCGAATCGAATCGAATCGGAATCGAATCGGATCGAATCGAATCGGATCGGAATCGAATCGGATCGAATCGGATCGAATCGGATCGGATCAAATCGGATCGAATCGGATCGAATCGGATCGAATCGAATCGAATCGGATCGAATCGGATCGAATCGAATCGGATCGGAATCGAATCGAATCGGATCGGAATCGAATCGGATCGGATCGAATCGAATCGAATCGAATCGGAATCGAATCGGATCGAATCGAATCGGATCGGAATCGAATCGGATCGGATCGAATCGAATCGAATCGGATCGGAATCGAATCGGATCGAATCGAATCGGATCGAATCGGATCGAATCGAATCGGATCGAATCGAATCGGATCGAATCGAATCGAATCGAATCGGATCGGATCGAATCGGATCGAATCGGATCGAATCGGATCGAATCGAATCGAATCGGATCGGAATCGAATCGAATCGAATCGGATCGGATCGAATCGGATCGAATCGAATCGGATCGGATCGAATCGGATCGAATCGAATCGGATCGGAATCGAATCGGATCGAATCGAATCGAATCGAATCGAATCGGAATCGAATCGGATCGAATCGAATCGGATCGGAATCGAATCGGATCGAATCGGATCGAATCGGATCGGATCGAATCGGATCGGATCGGATCGGATCGAATCGGATCGGATCGAATCGGAATCGAATCGAATCGAATCGAATCGGATCGGATCGAATCGAATCGGATCGAATCGGATCGGAATCGAATCGGATCGGATCGAATCGAATCGGATCGAATCGGATCGAATCGGATCGAATCGGATCGAATCGGATCGGAATCGAATTGAATCGGATCGGATCGGATCGAATCGGATCGAATCGGATCGAATCGAATCGAATCGGATCGGATCGGAATCGAATCGAATCGAATCGGATCGAATCGGATCGAATCGAATCGAATCGAATCGAATCGAATCGAATCGAATCGGATCGAATCGAATCGGATCGGAATCGAATCGAATCGGATCGGATCGGATCGAATCGAATCGAATCGGATCGGATCGGAATCGAATCGAATCGAATCGGATCGAATCGGATCGAATCGAATCGAATCGAATCGAATCGAATCGAATCGAATCGGATCGAATCGAATCGGATCGGAATCGAATCGAATCGGATCGGATCGGATCGGAATCGAATCGAATCGGATCGGATCGAATCGGATCGAATCGGATCGAATCGAATCGGATCGGAATCGAATCGAATCGAATCGGATCGAATCGGATCGAATCGAATCGAATCGGATCGGATCGAATCGAATCGGATCGAATCGAATCGAATCGGATCGGAATCGAATCGGATCGAATCGAATCGGATCGAATCGAATCGGATCGGAATCGAATCGGATCGAATCGAATCGAATCGGATCGGAATCGAATCGAATCGAATCGGATCGGATCGAATCGGATCGGATCGAATCGAATCGGATCGGATCGGATCGAATCGAATCGGAATCGAATCGGATCGAATCGAATCGGATCGAATCGGATCGAATCGAATCGGATCGAATCGAATCGGATCGGAATCGAATCGAATCGGATCGGATCGGATCGAATCGAATCGGATCGGATCGAATCGGATCGAATCGGATCGAATCGAATCGGATCGGAATCGAATCGAATCGAATCGAATCGGATCGGATCGAATCGAATCGAATCGAATCGGATCGGAATCGAATCGGATCGAATCGAATCGGATCGAATCGGATCGAATCGAATCGGATCGAATCGAATCGGATCGGAATCGAATCGAATCGGATCGGATCGGATCGAATCGAATCGGATCGAATCGAATCGGATCGAATCGAATCGGATCGGATCGGATCGGATCGGATCGAATCGGATCGAATCGAATCGGATCGGATCGGAATCGAATCGGATCGGATCGAATCGAATCGGATCGAATCGAATCGAATCGAATCGGATCGGATCGAATCGGATCGGATCGAATCGGATCGGAATCGAATCGGATCGAATCGAATCGAATCGGATCGGAATCAAATCGGATCGAATCGGATCGGAATCGAATCGGATCGAATCGGATCGAATCGGATCGGATCGAATCGGATCGAATCGGATCGAATCGGATCGAAT
>OX101808.2:44489887-44492387 GCA_944452925.2 Chrysolina oricalcia | reverse complement strand
AATCGGATCGGATCGAATCGGATCGGATCGAATCGAATCGAATCGGATCGGAATCGAATCGAATCGGATCGGATCGAATCGAATCGGATCGAATCGGATCGAATCGAATCGGATCGGAATCGGATCGAATCGAATCGAATCGGATCGAATCGGATCGGATCGGATCGGATCGAATCGGATCGAATCGGATCGAATCGGATCGAATCGAATCGAATCGGATCGAATCGAATCGGATCGAATCGAATCGGATCGGA
This sequence comes from Chrysolina oricalcia, assembly GCA_944452925.2. Taxonomy (NCBI): domain Eukaryota; kingdom Metazoa; phylum Arthropoda; class Insecta; order Coleoptera; family Chrysomelidae; genus Chrysolina; species Chrysolina oricalcia. The sequence goes on along the minus strand of OX101808.2, from coordinate 44,492,133 downwards.
ATCGAATCGAATCGGATCGAATCGGATCGGATCGGATCGGATCGGATCGAATCGGATCGAATCGGATCGAATCGAATCGAATCGGATCGAATCGAATCGGATCGAATCGAATCGGATCGGAATCGAATCGGATCGGAATCGAATCGGATCGAATCGGATCGGATCGAATCGGATCGAATCGGATCGAATCGAATCGAATCGGATCGAATCGAATCGGATCGAATCGGATCGGAATCGAATCGGATCGGATCGAATCGAATCGGATCGGAATCGAATCGGATCGGAATCGAATCGGATCGAATCGGATCGGATCGAATCGGATCGAATCGGATCGAATCGAATCGAATCGAATCGGATCGGAATCGAATCGGATCGAATCGGATCGAATCGAATCGGATCGAATCGAATCGGATCGGAATCGAATCGGATCGGAATCGAATCGGATCGAATCGGATCGGATCGAATCGGATCGAATCGGATCGAATCGGATCGAATCGAATCGAATCGAATCGAATCGGATCGAATCGAATCGGATCGAATCGGATCGGAATCGAATCGGATCGAATCGGATCGAATCGGATCGAATCGGATCAAATCGGATCGAATCGGATTGAATCGAATCGGATCGGAATCGAATCGGATCGAATCGAATCGGATCGGAATCGAATCGGATCGGATCGAATCGAATCGAATCGAATCGAATCGGATCAGAATCGAATCGGATCGAATCGAATCGGATCGGAATCGAATCGGATCGAATCGGATCGAATCGGATCGAATCGAATCGGATCGAATCGGATCGAATCGAATCGAATCGAATCGAATCGGATCAGAATCGAATCGGATCGAATCGAATCGGATCGGAATCGAATCGGATCGAATCGGATCGAATCGGATCGAATCGGATCGAATCGAATCGGATCGAATCGGATCGAATCGGATCGGAATCGAATCGGATCGAATCGGATCGAATCGGATCGGATCGAATCGGATCGAATCGGATCAAATCGGATCGAATCGAATCGAATCGAATCGGATCGAATCGAATCGGATCGGATCAGAATCGAATCGGATCGAATCGAATCGGATCGGAATCGAATCGGATCGAATCGAATCGGATCAGAATCGAATCGGATCGAATCGAATCGGATCGGAATCGAATCGGATCGAATCGGATCGAATCGGATCGAATCGGATCGAATCGGATCGGATCGAATCGGATCGAATCGGATCAAATCGGATCGAATCGAATCGAATCGAATCGGATCGAATCGAATCGGATCGGATCAGAATCGGATCGGAATCGAATCGGATCGGATCGAATCGAATCGAATCGAATCGAATCGGATCAGAATCGAATCGGATCGAATCGAATCGGATCGGAATCGAATCGGATCGAATCGGATCGAATCGGATCGAATCGAATCGGATCGAATCGGATCGAATCGGATCGGAATCGAATCGGATCGAATCGGATCGAATCGGATCGGATCGAATCGGATCGAATCGGATCAAATCGGATCGAATCGAATCGAATCGAATCGGATCGAATCGAATCGGATCGGAATCGAATCGGATCGAATCGAATCGGATCGGAATCGAATCGGATCGGATCGAATCGGATCGAATCGGATCGAATCGGATCAAATCGGATCGAATCGGATCGAATCGAATCGGATCGGAATCGGATCGGATCGAATCGAATCGGATCGAATCGGATCGAATCAGATCGAATCAGATCGAATCGAATCGGATCGAATCGAATCGAATCGGATCGGATCGAATCGGATCGGATCGAATCGAATCGAATCGGATCGAATCGGATCGGAATCGAATCGGATCGGATCGAATCGGATCGAATCGAATCGAATCGAATCGGATCGGATCGAATCGGATCGAATCGATTCGAATCGAATCGAATCGAATCGAATCGAATCGAATCGAATCAAATCGAATCGAATCGGATCGAATCGGATCAAATCGAATCGAATCGGATCGAATCGGATCGAATCGAATCGGATCGGATCGAATCGGATCGAATCGATTCGAATCGAATCGAATCGAATCGAATCGAATCGAATCGAGTCGAATCGAATCGAATCGAATCGGATCGAATCGGATCAAATCGAATCGAATCGGATCGAATCGGATCGAATCGAATCGGATCGAATCGGATCGGATCGAATCGGATCGAATCAATTCGAATCGAATCGAATCGAATCGAATCGAATCGAATCGAATCGAAT
>OX101808.2:44474887-44477387 GCA_944452925.2 Chrysolina oricalcia | reverse complement strand
ATCGAATCGAATCGGATCGAATCGGATCGGAATCGAATCGGATCGAATCGGATCGAATCGAATCGAATCGGATCGAATCGAATCGGATCGAATCGAATCGGATCGGAATCGAATCGGATCGGAATCGAATCGGATCGAATCGGATCGGATCGAATCGGATCGAATCGGATCGAATCGAATCGAATCGGATCGAATCGAATCGGATCGAATCGGATCGGAATCGAATCGGATCGAATGGGATCGAATCGGATCGAATCGGATCAAATCGGATCGAATCGGATCGAATCGAATCGGATCGGAATCGAATCGGATCGAATCGAATCGGATCGGAATCGAATCGGATCGGATCGAATCGAATCGAATCGGATCAGAATCGAATCGGATCGAATCGAATCGGATCGGAATCGAATCGGATCGAATCGGATCGAATCGAATCGGATCGAATCGGATCGAATCGGATCGGAATCGAATCGGATCGAATCGGATCGAATCGGATCGGATCGAATCGGATCGAATCGGATCGAATCGGATCGAATCGAATCGAATCGAATCGAATCGGATCGAATCGAATCGGATCGGAATCGAATCGGATCGAATCGAATCGGATCGGAATCGAATCGGATCGGATCGAATCGGATCGAATCGGATCGAATCGGATCGAATCGGATCGAATCGGATCAAATCGGATCGAATCGGATCGAATCGAATCGGATCGGAATCGGATCGGATCGGATCGAATCGAATCGGATCGAATCGGATCGAATCAGATCGAATCAGATCGAATCGAATCGGATCGAATCGAATCGAATCGGATCGGATCGAATCGGATCGGATCGAATCGAATCGGATCGAATCGGATCGGAATCGAATCGGATCGGATCGAATCGAATCGGATCGAATCGGATCGAATCGGATCGAATCGAATCGAATCGAATCGAATCAGATCGGATCGAATCGGATCGAATCGATTCGAATCGAATCGAATCGAATCGAATCGAATCGAATCGAATCGAATCGAATCGAATCGAATCGAATCGAATCGAATCGGATCAAATCGAATCGAATCGGATCGAATCGGATCGAATCGAATCGGATCGGAATCGAATCGGATCGAATCGAATCGGATCGGAATCGAATCGGATCGGATCGAATCGAATCGAATCGAATCGAATCGAATCGAATCGGATCGGAATCGAATCGGATCGAATCGAATCGGATCGAATCGAATCGGATCGGAATCGAATCGGATCGAATCGGATAGAATCGGATCGGATCGAATCGGATCGAATCGGATCGAATCGAATCGAATCGGATCGAATCGAATCGGATCGAATCGGATCGGAATCGAATCGGATCGGATCGAATCGAATCGGATCGAATCGGATCGAATCGAATCGGATCGGATCGAATCGAATCGGATCGGATCGAATCGGATCGAATCGGATCGAATCGGATCGGAATCGAATCGGATCGAATCGAATCGGATCGAATCGGATCGAATCGGATCGGATCGAATCGAATTGGATCGAATCGGATCGAATCGAATCGGATCGAATCGAATCGGATCGGAATCGAATCGAATCGGATCGGATCGGATCGAATCGAATCGAATCGGATCGAATCGAATCGGATCGAATCGGATCGAATCGGATCGAATCGGATCGAATCGAATCGAATCGGATCGGAATCGAATCGAATCGGATCGGAATCGAATCGAATCGGATCGGATCGGATCGGATCGGAATCGAATCGAATCGGATCGGATCGGATCGAATCGGATCGAATCGGATCGAATCGAATCGAATCGGATCGGAATCGAATCGAATCGAATCGGATCGAATCGGATCGGATCGAATCGAATCGGATCGGATCGAATCGAATCGAATCGGATCGGATCGGAATCGAATCGGATCGAATCGAATCGGATCGAATCGAATCGGATCGGAATCGAATCGAATCGAATCGAATCGAATCGAATCGAATCGGATCGGATCGGATCGGATCGAATCGGATCGGATCGAATCGGATCGGATCGAATCGGATCGAATCGGATCGAATCGAATCGAATCGGATCGAATCGAATCGGATCGAATCGGATCGGAATCGAATCGGATCGGATCGAATCGAATCGGATCGGAATCGAATCGGATCGGAATCGAATCGGATCGAATCGGATCGGATCGAATCGGATCGAATCGGATCGAATCGAATCGAATCGGATCGAATCGAATCGGATCGAATCGGATCGGAATCGAATCGGATCGAATCGGATCGAATCGAATCGAATCGGATCGAATCGAATCGGATCGAATCGAATCGGATCGGAATCGAATCGGATCGGAATCGAATCGGATCGAATCGGATCGGATCGAATCGGATCGAATCGGATCGAATCGAATCGGATCGAATCGGATCGAATCGAATCGAATCGGATCGGAATCGAATCGAATCGAATCGGATCGAATCGGATCGAATCGAATCGAATCGGATCGGAATCGAA
>OX101808.2:44424887-44444887 GCA_944452925.2 Chrysolina oricalcia | reverse complement strand
CGGATCGAATCGAATCGAATCGGATCGGATCGGAATCGAATCGGATCGAATCGAATCGGATCGAATCGAATCGGATCGAATCGAATCGGATCGGAATCGAATCGAATCGAATCGAATCGAATCGAATCGAATCGAATCGAATCGAATCGGATCGGATCGGATCGGATCGGATCGAATCGGATCGGATCGAATCGGAATCGAATCGGATCGAATCGAATCGAATCGGAATCGAATCGAATCAAATCGAATCGAATCGAATCGGATCGAATCGAATCGGATCGAATCGGATCGAATCGAATCGGATCGAATCGAATCGGATCGGATCGGATCGGATCGGATCGGATCGGATCGGATCGGATCGGATCGAATCGGATCGAATCGAATCGGATCGGATCGGAATCGGAATCGAATCGGATCGGATCGAATCGAATCGAATCGAATCGGATCGAATCGAATCGGATCGGAATCAAATCGAATCGGATCGGATCGAATCGAATCGGATCGGATCGAATCGGATCGAATCGAATCAAATCGGATCGGAATCGAATCGGATCGAATCGGATCGAATCGGATCGGAATCGAATCGAATCGGATCGGATTGGATCGGATCGGATCGAATCGGATCGAATCGGATCGAATCGAATCGAATCGGATCGGAATCGAATCGAATCGAATCGAATCGGATCGAATCGGATCGGATCGGATCGAATCGAATCGGATCGGATCGAATCGGATCGAATCGAATCGGAATCGGAATCGAATCGGATCGAATCGAATCGAATCGAATCGGATCGGAATCGAATCGAATCGGATCGGATCGGATCGAATCGAATCGGATCGAATCGAATCGGATCGAATCGATTCGAATCGGATCGAATCGAATCGGATCGAATCGGATCGAATCGGATCGAATCGGATCGAATCGGATCGAATCGGATCGGAATCGAATCGAATCGGATCGGATCGGATCGAATCGAATCGGATCGAATCGAATCGGATCGAATCGAATCGGATCGAATCGAATCGAATCGGATCGGAATCGAATCGAATCGAATCGAATCGAATCGGATCGAATCGGATCGGAATCGAATCGGATCGAATCGAATCGGATCGGAATCGAATCGGATCGGATCGAATCGAATCGGATCGAATCGAATCGGATCGAATCGAATCGAATCGGATCGAATCGAATCGGATCGAATCGGATCGAATCGAATCGGATCGAATCGAATCGGATCGAATCGAATCGGATCGGATCGGATCGGATCGGATCGAATCGGATCGAATCGAATCGGATCGGATCGGAATCAAATCGGATCGGATCGAATCGAATCGAATCGGATCGAATCGAATCGGATCGGAATCGAATCGAATCGAATCGGATCGGATCGAATCGAATCGGATCGGATCGAATCGACTCGAATCGGATCGGAATCGAATCGGATCGAATCGGATCGGATCGAATCGAATCGGATCGAATCGAATCGAATCGAATCGAATCGAATCGGATCGAATCGAATCGGATCGAATCGGATCGAATCGAATCGAATCGGATCGAATCGAATCGGATCGAATCGGATCCGATTCGGATCGAATCGGATCGAATCGAATCGGATCGAATCGAATCGGATCGGATCGAATCGGATCGGAATCGAATCGGATCGAATCGAATCGAATCGGATCGGAATCGAATCGGGTCGGATTGAATCGAATCGGATCGAATCGAATCGGATCGAATCGAATCGAATCGGATCGAATCGAATCGGATCGGATCGAATCGGATCGAATCGAATCGGATCGAATCGAATCGGATCGAATCGAATCGGATCGGATCGGATCGGATCGGATCGAATCGGATCGAATCGAATCGGATCGGATCGGAATCGAATCGGATCGGATCGAATCGAATCGAATCGGATCGAATCGAATCGAATCGGATCGGAATCGAATCGGATCGAATCAGATCGAATCGGATCGGATCGGATCGAATCGGATCGAATCGGATCGAATTGAATCGAATCGGATCGGAATCGGATCGAATTGAATCGAATCGGATCGGAATCGAATCGAATCGAATCGGATCGAATCGGATCGAATCGGATCGAATCGGATCGAATCGAATCGGATCGGATCGGATCGGATCGGATCGGATCGGATCGGATCGAATCGGATCGAATCGAATCGGATCGGAATCGAATCGGATCGAATCGAATCGAATCGGATCGGAATCGAATCGAATCGGATCGGATCGGATCGGATCGGATCGGATCGAATCGAATCGGATCGAATCGAATCGGATCGAATCGAATCGGATCGGATCGGATCGGATCGGATCGGATCGGATCGAATCGGATGGAATCGAATCGGATCGGATCGGAATCGAATCGGATCGGATCGAATCGAATCGAATCGAATCGGATCGAATCGAATCGGATCGGAATCGAATCGGATCGGATCGAATCGAATCGAATCGGATCGGAATCGAATCGGATCGGATCGAATCGGATCGAATCGGATCGAATCGGATCGAATCGAATCGAATCGAATCGGATCGAATCGAATCGGATCGGATCGGAATCGAATCGAATCGGATCGGATCGGATCGAATCGAATCGAATCGGATCGGATCGAATCGAATCGGATCGAATCGAATCGAATCGAATCGGATCGAATCGAATCGAATCGGATCGGAATCGAATCGAATCGGATCGGAATCGAATCGGATCGAATCGAATCGGATCGGATCGAATCGGATCGAATCGGATCGGAATCGAATCGGATCGAATCGAATCGGATCGGAATCGAATCGGATCGAATCGAATCGGATCGGAATCGAATCGGATCAAATCGGATCGAATCGGATCGGATCGAATCGGATCGAATCGGATCGAATCGGATCGAATCGAATCGAATCGGATCGAATCGAATCGAATCGAATCGGATCGAATCGAATCGAATCGGATCGGATCGGAATCGAATCGAATCGGATCGGATCGGATCGAATCGAATCGAATCGGATCGGATCGAATCGAATCGGATCGAATCGAATCGAATCGAATCGAATCGAATCGGATCGAATCGGATCGAATCGGATCGAATCGAATCGAATCGAATCGAATCGGATCGAATCGAATCGGATCGGATCGGATCGGAATCGAATCGAATCGGATCGGATCGGATCGAATCGAATCGAATCGAATCGGATCGAATCGGATCGAATCGGATCGAATCGAATCGAATCGAATCGAATCGAATCGGATCGAATCGAATCGGATCGGATCGGAATCGAATCGAATCGGATCGGATCGGATCGAATCGAATCGAATCGGATCGGATCGAATCGAATCGGATCGAATCGAATCGAATCGGATCGAATCGAATCGAATCGGATCGGAATCGAATCGAATCGGATCGGAATCGAATCGGATCGAATCGAATCGGATCGGATCGAAGCGGATCGAATCGGATCGGAATCGAATCGGATCGAATCGAATCGGATCGGAATCGAATCGGATCGAATCGAATCGGATCGGAATCGAATCGGATCGAATCGGATCGAATCGGATCGGATCGAATCGGATCGAATCGGATCGAATCGGATCGAATCGAATCGAATCGGATCGAATCGAATCGGATCGAATCGAATCGGATCGGAATCGAATCGAATCGAATCGAATCGGATCGGAATCGAATCGGATCGGATCGAATCGAATCGAATCGGAATCGAATCGGATCGAATCGAATCGGATCGGAATCGAATCGGATCGGATCGAATCGAATCGAATCGGATCGGAATCGAATCGGATCGAATCGAATCGGATCGAATCGGATCGAATCGAATCGGATCGAATCGAATCGGATCGAATCGAATCGAATCGAATCGAATCGGATCGGATCGAATCGGATCGAATCGGATCGAATCGGATCGAATCGAATCTAATCGGATCGGAATCGACTCGAATCGAATCGGATCGGATCGAATCGGATCGAATCGAATCGGATCGGATCGAATCGGATCGAATCGAATCGGATCGGAATCGAATCGGATCGAATCGAATCGAATCGGATCGGAATCGAATCGGATCGAATCGAATCGGATCGGAATCGAATCGGATCGAATCGGATCGAATCGGATCGGATCGAATCGGATCGGATCGGATCGGATCGAATCGGATCGGATCGAATCGGAATCGAATCGAATCGGATCGAATCGAATCGAATCGGATCGAATCGAATCGGATCGAATCGGATCGGAATCGAATCGGATCGGATTGAATCGAATCGGATCGAATCGGATCGAATCGGATCGAATCGGAATCGAATCGAATCGAATCGGATCGAATCGAATCGAATCGGATCGAATCGAATCGGATCGAATCGGATCGGTATCGAATCGGATCGGATCGAATCGAATCGAATCGAATCGGATCGAATCGGATCGAATCGGATCGAATCGGATCGAATCGGATCGAATCGGATCGAATCGAATCGGATCGGAATCGAATCGAATCGAATCGGATCGAATCAGATCGAATCGAATCGAATCGAATCGAATCGAATCGGATCGAATCGAATCGGATCGGAATCGAATCGAATCGGATCGGATCGAATTGAATCGAATCGGATCGGATCGGATCGAATCGAATCGGATCGAATCGGATCGAATCGGATCGAATCGGATCGAATCGAATCGAATCGGATCGGAATCGAATCGAATCGGATCGGAATCGAATCGGATCGGATCGGATTGGAATCGAATCGAATCGGATCGAATCGGATCGAATCGAATCGAATCGGATCGAATCGAATCGAATCGGATCGAATCGGATCGGAATCGAATCGAATCGGATCGGATCGAATCGAATCGGATCGAATCGGATCGAATCGGATCGAATCGGATCGAATCGGATCGAATCGGATCGAATCGAATCGAATCGGATCGGATCGGAATCGAATCGAATCGAATCGGATCGAATCGGATCGAATCGAATCGAATCGGATCGAATCGAATCGGATCGGAATCGAATCGAATCGGATCGGATCGGATCGAATTGAATCGAATCGGATCGGATCGGATCGAATCGAATCGGATCGAATCGGATCGAATCGGATCGAATCGGATCGAATCGGAATCGAATCGAATCGAATCGGATCGAATCGAATCGAATCGGATCGAATCGAATCGGATCGAATCGGATCGGTATCGAATCGGATCGGATCGAATCGAATCGAATCGAATCGGATCGAATCGGATCGAATCGGATCGAATCGGATCGAATCGGATCGAATCGGATCGAATCGAATCGGATCGGAATCGAATCGAATCGAATCGGATCGAATCGGATCGAATCGAATCGAATCGGATCGAATCGAATCGAATCGGATCGGAATCGAATCGAATCGGATCGGATCGAATTGAATCGAATCGGATCGGATCGGATCGGATCGAATCGAATCGGATCGAATCGGATCGAATCGGATCGAATCGGATCGAATCGAATCGAATCGGATCGGAATCGAATCGAATCGGATCGGAATCGAATCGGATCGGATTGGAATCGAATCGAATCGGATCGAATCGGATCGAATCGAATCGAATCGAATCGAATCGGATCGAATCGAATCGGATCGGAATCGAATCGAATCGGATCGGATCGGATCGAATCGAATCGAATCGGATCGGATCGAATCGAATCGGATCGAATCGGATCGAATCGGATCGAATCGGATCGAATCGAATCGGATCGAATCGAATCGGATCGGAATCGAATCGAATCGGATCGGATCGGATCGAATCGAATCGAATCGGATCGAATCGGATCGGAATCGAATCGGATCGGATCGAATCGAATCGGATCGAATCGGATCGAATCGAATCGAATCGGATCGAATCGAATCGAATCGGATCGAATCGGATCGGAATCGAATCGAATCGGATCGGATCGAATCGAATCGGATCGAATCGGATCGAATCGGATCGAATCGGATCGAATCGGATCGAATCGGATCGAATCGAATCGAATCGGATCGGATCGGAATCGAATCGAATCGAATCGGATCGAATCGGATCGAATCGAATCGAATCGGATCGAATCGAATCGGATCGGAATCGAATCGAATCGGATCGGATCGGATCGAATTGAATCGAATCGGATCGGATCGGATCGAATCGAATCGGATCGAATCGGATCGAATCGGATCGAATCGGATCGAATCGGAATCGAATCGAATCGAATCGGATCGAATCGAATCGAATCGGATCGAATCGAATCGGATCGAATCGGATCGGTATCGAATCGGATCGGATCGAATCGAATCGAATCGAATCGAATCGGATCGAATCGGATCGAATCGGATCGAATCGGATCGAATCGGATCGAATCGGATCGAATCGAATCGGATCGGAATCGAATCGAATCGAATCGGATCGAATCGGATCGAATCGAATCGAATCGGATCGAATCGAATCGGATCGGAATCGAATCGAATCGGATCGGATCGAATTGAATCGAATCGGATCGGATCGGATCGAATCGAATCGGATCGAATCGGATCGAATCGGATCGAATCGGATCGAATCGAATCGAATCGAATCGGATCGGAATCGAATCGAATCGGATCGGAATCGAATCGGATCGGATCGGATTGGAATCGAATCGAATCGGATCGAATCGGATCGAATCGAATCGAATCGAATCGGATCGAATCGAATCGGATCGGAATCGAATCGAATCGGATCGGATCGGATCGAATCGAATCGAATCGGATCGGATCGAATCGAATCGGATCGAATCGGATCGAATCGGATCGAATCGGATCGAATCAAATCGGATCGAATCGAATCGGATCGGAATCGAATCGAATCGGATCGGATCGGATCGAATCGAATCGAATCGGATCGAATCGGATCGAATCGAATCGAATCGGATCGGATCGGAATCGAATCGGATCGAATCGGATCGGAATCGAATCGGATCGGATCGAATCGAATCGGATCGAATCGGATCGAATCGGATCGAATCGGATCGAATCGGATCGAATCGGATCGAATCGGATCGAATCGAATCGAATCGAATCGGATCGGATCGGAATCGAATCGAATCGAATCGGATCGAATCGGATCGAATCGAATCGGATCGAATCGAATCGGATCGGAATCGAATCGAATCGGATCGGATCGAATCGAATCGAATCGAATCGGATCGGATCGAATCGAATCGGATCGAATCGGATCGAATCGGATCGAATCGGATCGAATCGGATCGAATCGAATCGAATCGGATCGAATCGAATCGGATCGGAATCGAATCGAATCGGATCGGAATCGAATCGAATCGGATCGGATCGGATCGGAATCGAATCGAATCGGATCGAATCGGATCGAATCGAATCGAATCGGATCGAATCGAATCGGATCGGAATCGAATCGAATCGGATCGGATCGGATCGAATCGAATCGAATCGAATCGGATCGGATCGAATCGGATCGAATCGGATCGAATCGGATCGAATCGTATCGAATCGAATCGAATCGTATCGAATCGAATCGGATCGGAATCGAATCGAATCGGATCGGATCGGATCGAATCGAATCGAATCGGATCGGATCGAATCGAATCGGATCGAATCGGATCGAATCGGATCGAATCAGGTCGAATCGAATCGAATCGGATCGGAATCGAATCGAATCGGATCGGAATCGAATCGGATCGAATCGAATCGGATCGGATCGAATCGGATCGAATCGGATCGGAATCGAATCGGATCGAATCGAATCGAATCGGATCGGAATCGAATCGGATCGAATCGAATCGGATCGGAATCGAATCGGATCGAATCGGATCGAATCGGATCGGATCGAATCGGATCGAATCGGATCGAATCGGATCGAATCGAATCGAATCGGATCGAATCGGATCGAATCGAATCGGATCGGAATCGAATCGAATCGGATCGGAATCGAATCGGATCGGATCGAATCGAATCGAATCGGAATCGAATCGGATCGAATCGAATCGGATCGGAATCGAATCGGATCGGATCGAATCGAATCGAATCGGATCGGAATCGAATCGGATCGAATCGAATCGGATCGAATCGGATCGAATCGAATCGGATCGGAATCGAATCGAATCGGATCGGAATCGAATCGGATCGGATCGAATCGAATCGAATCGAATCGGAATCGAATCGGATCGAATCGAATCGGATCGGAATCGAATCGGATCGGATCGAATCGAATCGAATCGGATCGGAATCGAATCGGATCGAATCGAATCGGATCGAATCGGATCGAATCGAATCGGATCGAATCGAATCGGATCGAATTGAATCGAATCGAATCGGATCGGATCGAATCGGATCGAATCGGATCGAATCGGATCGAATCGAATCGAATCGGATCGGAATCGAATCGAATCGAATCGGATCGGATCGAATCGGATCGAATCGAATCGGATCGAATCGAATCGAATCGGATCGGAATCGAATCGGATCGAATCGAATCGGATCGAATCGAATCGGATCGGAATCGAATCGAATCGAATCGAATCGAATCGAATTGAATCGGATCGGATCAGATCGGATCGGATCGAATCGGATCGGATCGAATCGGAATCGAATCGGATCGAATCGAATCGAATCGGAATCGAATCGAATCGAATCGAATCGAATCGAATCGAATCGAATCGAATCGAATCGGATCGAATCGAATCGGATCGGATCGAATCGAATCGGATCGAATCGAATCGGATCGAATCGAATCGGATCGGATCGGATCGGATCGGATCGAATCGGATCGAATCGAATCGGATCGGATCGGAATCGAATCGGATCGGATCGAATCGAATCGAATCGAATCGAATCGGATCGAATCGAATCGGATCGGAATCAAATCGAATCGGATCGGATCGGATCGGATCGGATCGAATCGGATCGAATCGGATCGAATCGGATCGGAATCGAATCGGATCGAATCGAATCGGATCGGAATCGAATCGGATCGAATCGAATCGAATTGGATCGGAATCGAATCGGATCGAATCGGATCGAATCGGATCGGAATCGAATCGAATCGGATCGGATCGTATCGGATCGGATCGAATCGGATCGAATCGGATCGAATCGAATCGAATCGGATCGGAATCGAATCGAATCGAATCGGATCGGATCGAATCGGATCGGATCGAATCGAATCGGATCGGATCGGATCGAATCGAATCGGAATCGAATCGGATCGAATCGAATCGGATCGGAATCGAATCGAATCGGATCGGATCGGATCGGATCGAATCGAATCGGATCGAATCGAATCGGATCGAATCGAATCGGATTCGATCGGATCGGATCGGATCGGATCGAATCGGATCGAATCGAATCGAATCGAATCGGATCGAATCGGATCGAATCGGATCGAATCGGATCGAATCGAATCGGATCGAATCGAATCGGATCGGAATCGAATCGAATCGGATTGGATCGGATCGAATCGAATCGAATCGGATCGAATCGGATCGAATCGAATCGAATCGGATCGGATCGGAATCGAATCGGATCGAATCGGATCGGAATCGAATCGGATCGGATCGAATCGAATCGGATCGAATCGGATCGAATCGGATCGAATCGGATCGAATCGGATCGAATCGGATCGAATCGGATCGAATCGAATCGAATCGAATCGGATCGGATCGGAATCGAATCGAATCGAATCGGATCGAATCGGATCGAATCGAATCGGATCGAATCGAATCGGATCGGAATCGAATCGAATCGGATCGGATCGAATCGAATCGAATCGAATCGGATCGGATCGAATCGAATCGGATCGAATCGGATCGAATCGGATCGAATCGGATCGAATCGGATCGAATCGAATCGAATCGGATCGAATCGAATCGGATCGGAATCGAATCGAATCGGATCGGAATCGAATCGAATCGGATCGGATCGGATCGGAATCGAATCGAATCGGATCGAATCGGATCGAATCGAATCGAATCGGATCGAATCGAATCGGATCGGAATCGAATCGAATCGGATCGGATCGGATCGAATCGAATCGAATCGAATCGGATCGGATCGAATCGGATCGAATCGGATCGAATCGGATCGAATCGTATCGAATCGAATCGAATCGTATCGAATCGAATCGGATCGGAATCGAATCGAATCGGATCGGATCGGATCGAATCGAATCGAATCGGATCGGATCGAATCGAATCGGATCGAATCGGATCGAATCGGATCGAATCAGGTCGAATCGAATCGAATCGGATCGGAATCGAATCGAATCGGATCGGAATCGAATCGGATCGAATCGAATCGGATCGGATCGAATCGGATCGAATCGGATCGGAATCGAATCGGATCGAATCGAATCGAATCGGATCGGAATCGAATCGGATCGAATCGAATCGGATCGGAATCGAATCGGATCGAATCGGATCGAATCGGATCGGATCGAATCGGATCGAATCGGATCGAATCGGATCGAATCGAATCGAATCGGATCGAATCGGATCGAATCGAATCGGATCGGAATCGAATCGAATCGGATCGGAATCGAATCGGATCGGATCGAATCGAATCGAATCGGAATCGAATCGGATCGAATCGAATCGGATCGGAATCGAATCGGATCGGATCGAATCGAATCGAATCGGATCGGAATCGAATCGGATCGAATCGAATCGGATCGAATCGGATCGAATCGAATCGGATCGGAATCGAATCGAATCGGATCGGAATCGAATCGGATCGGATCGAATCGAATCGAATCGGAATCGAATCGGATCGAATCGAATCGGATCGGAATCGAATCGGATCGGATCGAATCGAATCGAATCGGATCGGAATCGAATCGGATCGAATCGAATCGGATCGAATCGGATCGAATCGAATCGGATCGAATCGAATCGGATCGAATTGAATCGAATCGAATCGGATCGGATCGAATCGGATCGAATCGGATCGAATCGGATCGAATCGAATCGAATCGGATCGGAATCGAATCGAATCGAATCGGATCGGATCGAATCGGATCGAATCGAATCGGATCGAATCGAATCGAATCGAATCGGATCGGAATCGAATCGGATCGAATCGAATCGGATCGAATCGAATCGGATCGGAATCGAATCGAATCGAATCGAATCGAATCGAATCGGATCGGATCAGATCGGATCGGATCGAATCGGATCGGATCGAATCGGAATCGAATCGGATCGAATCGGATCGAATCGAATCGGATCGAATCGAATCGGATCGAATCGAATCGAATCGAATCGAATCGGATCGGATCGAATCGGATCGAATCGGATCGAATCGGATCGAATCGAATCTAATCGGATCGGAATCGACTCGAATCGAATCGGATCGGATCGAATCGGATCGAATCGAATCGGATCGGATCGAATCGGATCGAATCGAATCGGATCGGAATCGAATCGGATCGAATCGAATCGAATCGGATCGGAATCGAATCGGATCGAATCGAATCGGATCGGAATCGAATCGGATCGAATCGGATCGAATCGGATCGGATCGAATCGGATCGGATCGGATCGGATCGAATCGGATCGGATCGAATCGGAATCGAATCGAATCGGATCGAATCGAATCGAATCGGATCGAATCGAATCGGATCGAATCGGATCGGAATCGAATCGGATCGGATTGAATCGAATCGGATCGAATCGGATCGAATCGGATCGAATCGGAATCGAATCGAATCGAATCGGATCGAATCGAATCGAATCGGATCGAATCGAATCGGATCGAATCGGATCGGTATCGAATCGGATCGGATCGAATCGAATCGAATCGAATCGGATCGAATCGGATCGAATCGGATCGAATCGGATCGAATCGGATCGAATCGGATCGAATCGGATCGAATCGAATCGGATCGGAATCGAATCGAATCGAATCGGATCGAATCAGATCGAATCGAATCGAATCGAATCGGATCGAATCGAATCGGATCGGAATCGAATCGAATCGGATCGGATCGAATTGAATCGAATCGGATCGGATCGGATCGAATCGAATCGGATCGAATCGGATCGAATCGGATCGAATCGGATCGAATCGAATCGAATCGGATCGGAATCGAATCGAATCGGATCGGAATCGAATCGGATCGGATCGGATTGGAATCGAATCGAATCGGATCGAATCGGATCGAATCGAATCGAATCGGATCGAATCGAATCGAATCGGATCGAATCGGATCGGAATCGAATCGAATCGGATCGGATCGAATCGAATCGGATCGAATCGGATCGAATCGGATCGAATCGGATCGAATCGGATCGAATCGGATCGAATCGGATCGAATCGAATCGAATCGGATCGGATCGGAATCGAATCGAATCGAATCGGATCGAATCGGATCGAATCGAATCGAATCGGATCGAATCGAATCGGATCGGAATCGAATCGAATCGGATCGGATCGGATCGAATTGAATCGAATCGGATCGGATCGGATCGAATCGAATCGGATCGAATCGGATCGAATCGGATCGAATCGGATCGAATCGGAATCGAATCGAATCGAATCGGATCGAATCGAATCGAATCGGATCGAATCGAATCGGATCGAATCGGATCGGTATCGAATCGGATCGGATCGAATCGAATCGAATCGAATCGGATCGAATCGGATCGAATCGGATCGAATCGGATCGAATCGGATCGAATCGGATCGAATCGAATCGGATCGGAATCGAATCGAATCGAATCGGATCGAATCGGATCGAATCGAATCGAATCGGATCGAATCGAATCGGATCGGAATCGAATCGAATCGGATCGGATCGAATTGAATCGAATCGGATCGGATCGGATCGGATCGAATCGAATCGGATCGAATCGGATCGAATCGGATCGAATCGGATCGAATCGAATCGAATCGGATCGGAATCGAATCGAATCGGATCGGAATCGAATCGGATCGGATTGGAATCGAATCGAATCGGATCGAATCGGATCGAATCGAATCGAATCGAATCGAATCGGATCGAATCGAATCGGATCGGAATCGAATCGAATCGGATCGGATCGGATCGAATCGAATCGAATCGGATCGGATCGAATCGAATCGGATCGAATCGGATCGAATCGGATCGAATCGGATCGAATCGAATCGGATCGAATCGAATCGGATCGGAATCGAATCGAATCGGATTGGATCGGATCGAATCGAATCGAATCGGATCGAATCGGATCGGAATCGAATCGGATCGGATCGAATCGAATCGGATCGAATCGGATCGAATCGAATCGAATCGGATCGAATCGAATCGAATCGGATCGAATCGGATCGGAATCGAATCGAATCGGATCGGATCGAATCGAATCGGATCGAATCGGATCGAATCGGATCGAATCGGATCGAATCGGATCGAATCGGATCGAATCGAATCGAATCGGATCGGATCGGAATCGAATCGAATCGAATCGGATCGAATCGGATCGAATCGAATCGAATCGGATCGAATCGAATCGGATCGGAATCGAATCGAATCGGATCGGATCGGATCGAATTGAATCGAATCGGATCGGATCGGATCGAATCGAATCGGATCGAATCGGATCGAATCGGATCGAATCGGATCGAATCGGAATCGAATCGAATCGAATCGGATCGAATCGAATCGAATCGGATCGAATCGAATCGGATCGAATCGGATCGGTATCGAATCGGATCGGATCGAATCGAATCGAATCGAATCGAATCGGATCGAATCGGATCGAATCGGATCGAATCGGATCGAATCGGATCGAATCGGATCGAATCGAATCGGATCGGAATCGAATCGAATCGAATCGGATCGAATCGGATCGAATCGAATCGAATCGGATCGAATCGAATCGGATCGGAATCGAATCGAATCGGATCGGATCGAATTGAATCGAATCGGATCGGATCGGATCGAATCGAATCGGATCGAATCGGATCGAATCGGATCGAATCGGATCGAATCGAATCGAATCGAATCGGATCGGAATCGAATCGAATCGGATCGGAATCGAATCGGATCGGATCGGATTGGAATCGAATCGAATCGGATCGAATCGGATCGAATCGAATCGAATCGAATCGGATCGAATCGAATCGGATCGGAATCGAATCGAATCGGATCGGATCGGATCGAATCGAATCGAATCGGATCGGATCGAATCGAATCGGATCGAATCGGATCGAATCGGATCGAATCGGATCGAATCAAATCGGATCGAATCGAATCGGATCGGAATCGAATCGAATCGGATCGGATCGGATCGAATCGAATCGAATCGGATCGAATCGGATCGAATCGAATCGAATCGGATCGGATCGGAATCGAATCGGATCGAATCGGATCGGAATCGAATCGGATCGGATCGAATCGAATCGGATCGAATCGGATCGAATCGGATCGAATCGGATCGAATCGGATCGAATCGGATCGAATCGGATCGAATCGAATCGAATCGAATCGGATCGGATCGGAATCGAATCGAATCGAATCGGATCGAATCGGATCGAATCGAATCGGATCGAATCGAATCGGATCGGAATCGAATCGAATCGGATCGGATCGAATCGAATCGAATCGAATCGGATCGGATCGAATCGAATCGGATCGAATCGGATCGAATCGGATCGAATCGGATCGAATCGGATCGAATCGAATCGAATCGGATCGAATCGAATCGGATCGGAATCGAATCGAATCGGATCGGAATCGAATCGAATCGGATCGGATCGGATCGGATCGGAATCGAATCGAATCGGATCGAATCGGATCGAATCGAATCGAATCGGATCGAATCGAATCGGATCGGAATCGAATCGAATCGGATCGGATCGGATCGAATCGAATCGAATCGAATCGGATCGGATCGAATCGGATCGAATCGGATCGAATCGGATCGAATCGTATCGAATCGAATCGAATCGTATCGAATCGAATCGGATCGGAATCGAATCGAATCGGATCGGATCGGATCGAATCGAATCGAATCGGATCGGATCGAATCGAATCGGATCGAATCGGATCGAATCGGATCGAATCAGGTCGAATCGAATCGAATCGGATCGGAATCGAATCGAATCGGATCGGAATCGAATCGGATCGAATCGAATCGGATCGGATCGAATCGGATCGAATCGGATCGGAATCGAATCGGATCGAATCGAATCGAATCGGATCGGAATCGAATCGGATCGAATCGAATCGGATCGGAATCGAATCGGATCGAATCGGATCGAATCGGATCGGATCGAATCGGATCGAATCGGATCGAATCGGATCGAATCGAATCGAATCGGATCGAATCGGATCGAATCGAATCGGATCGGAATCGAATCGAATCGGATCGGAATCGAATCGGATCGGATCGAATCGAATCGAATCGGAATCGAATCGGATCGAATCGAATCGGATCGGAATCGAATCGGATCGGATCGAATCGAATCGAATCGGATCGGAATCGAATCGGATCGAATCGAATCGGATCGAATCGGATCGAATCGAATCGGATCGGAATCGAATCGAATCGGATCGGAATCGAATCGGATCGGATCGAATCGAATCGAATCGAATCGGAATCGAATCGGATCGAATCGAATCGGATCGGAATCGAATCGGATCGGATCGAATCGAATCGAATCGGATCGGAATCGAATCGGATCGAATCGAATCGGATCGAATCGGATCGAATCGAATCGGATCGAATCGAATCGGATCGAATTGAATCGAATCGAATCGGATCGGATCGAATCGGATCGAATCGGATCGAATCGGATCGAATCGAATCGAATCGGATCGGAATCGAATCGAATCGAATCGGATCGGATCGAATCGGATCGAATCGAATCGGATCGAATCGAATCGAATCGGATCGGAATCGAATCGGATCGAATCGAATCGGATCGAATCGAATCGGATCGGAATCGAATCGAATCGAATCGAATCGAATCGAATTGAATCGGATCGGATCAGATCGGATCGGATCGAATCGGATCGGATCGAATCGGAATCGAATCGGATCGAATCGAATCGAATCGGAATCGAATCGAATCGAATCGAATCGAATCGAATCGAATCGAATCGAATCGAATCGGATCGAATCGAATCGGATCGGATCGAATCGAATCGGAACGAATCGAATCGGATCGAATCGAATCGGATCGGATCGGATCGGATCGGATCGAATCGGATCGAATCGAATCGGATCGGATCGGAATCGAATCGGATCGGATCGAATCGAATCGAATCGAATCGAATCGGATCGAATCGAATCGGATCGGAATCAAATCGAATCGGATCGGATCGGATCGGATCGGATCGAATCGGATCGAATCGGATCGAATCGGATCGGAATCGAATCGGATCGAATCGAATCGGATCTGAATCGAATCGGATCGAATCGAATCGAATTGGATCGGAATCGAATCGGATCGAATCGGATCGAATCGGATCGGATCGAATCGGATCGAATCGGATCGAATCGAATCGAATCGGATCGGAATCGAATCGAATCGAATCGGATCGGATCGAATCGGATCGGATCGAATCGAATCGGATCGGATCGAATCGGATCGAATCGGATCGAATCGAATCGAATCGGATCGGAATCGAATCGAATCGAATCGGATCGGATCGAATCGGATCGGATCGAATCGAATCGGATCGGATCGGATCGAATCGAATCGGAATCGAATCGGATCGAATCGAATCGGATCGGAATCGAATCGAATCGGATCGGATCGGATCGGATCGAATCGAATCGGATCGAATCGAATCGGATCGAATCGAATCGGATTCGATCGGATCGGATCGGATCGGATCGAATCGGATCGAATCGAATCGAATCGAATCGGATCGAATCGGATCGAATCGGATCGAATCGGATCGAATCGAATCGGATCGAATCGAATCGGATCGGAATCGAATCGAATCGGATTGGATCGGATCGAATCGAATCGAATCGGATCGAATCGGATCGAATCGAATCGAATCGGATCGGATCGGAATCGAATCGGATCGAATCGGATCGGAATCGAATCGGATCGGATCGAATCGAATCGGATCGAATCGGATCGAATCGGATCGAATCGGATCGAATCGGATCGAATCGGATCGAATCGGATCGAATCGAATCGAATCGAATCGGATCGGATCGGAATCGAATCGAATCGAATCGGATCGAATCGGATCGAATCGAATCGGATCGAATCGAATCGGATCGGAATCGAATCGAATCGGATCGGATCGAATCGAATCGAATCGAATCGGATCGGATCGAATCGAATCGGATCGAATCGGATCGAATCGGATCGAATCGGATCGAATCGGATCGAATCGAATCGAATCGGATCGAATCGAATCGGATCGGAATCGAATCGAATCGGATCGGAATCGAATCGAATCGGATCGGATCGGATCGGAATCGAATCGAATCGGATCGAATCGGATCGAATCGAATCGAATCGGATCGAATCGAATCGGATCGGAATCGAATCGAATCGGATCGGATCGGATCGAATCGAATCGAATCGAATCGGATCGGATCGAATCGGATCGAATCGGATCGAATCGGATCGAATCGTATCGAATCGAATCGAATCGTATCGAATCGAATCGGATCGGAATCGAATCGAATCGGATCGGATCGGATCGAATCGAATCGAATCGGATCGGATCGAATCGAATCGGATCGAATCGGATCGAATCGGATCGAATCAGGTCGAATCGAATCGAATCGGATCGGAATCGAATCGAATCGGATCGGAATCGAATCGGATCGAATCGAATCGGATCGGATCGAATCGGATCGAATCGGATCGGAATCGAATCGGATCGAATCGAATCGAATCGGATCGGAATCGAATCGGATCGAATCGAATCGGATCGGAATCGAATCGGATCGAATCGGATCGAATCGGATCGGATCGAATCGGATCGAATCGGATCGAATCGGATCGAATCGAATCGAATCGGATCGAATCGGATCGAATCGAATCGGATCGGAATCGAATCGAATCGGATCGGAATCGAATCGGATCGGATCGAATCGAATCGAATCGGAATCGAATCGGATCGAATCGAATCGGATCGGAATCGAATCGGATCGGATCGAATCGAATCGAATCGGATCGGAATCGAATCGGATCGAATCGAATCGGATCGAATCGGATCGAATCGAATCGGATCGGATCGAATCGAATCGATCGGAATCGAATCGGAATCGAATCGAATCGAATCGGAATCGATCGGATCGAATCGAATCGGAATCGAATCGGATCGGATCGAATCGAATCGAATCGGATCGGAATCGAATCGGATCGAATCGAATCGGATCGAATCGGATCGAATCGATCGGATCGAATCGAATCGGATCGAATCGAATCGGAATCGAATCGGATCGAATCGAATCGGATCGAATCGAATCGAATCGGATCGGAATCGAATCGAATCGAATCGATCGGATCGAATCGGAATCGAATCGATCGGATCGAATCGGAATCGAATCGAATCGGATCGGAATCGAATCGATCGAATCGAATCGGAATCGGAATCGGATCGATCGAATCGGATCGAATCGAATCGATCGAATCGGATCGGATCAATCGGATCGGATCGAATCGGATCGGATCGAATCGGAATCGAATCGAATCGAATCGAATCGGAATCGAATCGAATCGAATCGAATCGAATCGAATCGAATCGAATCGGATCGAATCGAATCGGATCGGATCGAATCGAATCGGATCGAATCGAATCGATCGAATCGAATCGGATCGGATCGGATCGGATCGGATCGGATCGAATCGGATCGAATCGAATCGGATCGGATCGGAATCGAATCGGATCGGATCGAATCGAATCGAATCGAATCGAATCGGATCGAATCGAATCGGATCGGATCAAATCGAATCGGATCGGATCGGATCGGATCGAATCGGATCGAATCGGATCGAATCGGATCGGAATCGAATCGGATCGAATCGAATCGGATCGAATCGAATCGGATCGAATCGAATCGAATTGGATCGGAATCGAATCGGATCGAATCGGATCGAATCGGATCGGAATCGAATCGAATCGGATCGGATCGTTCGGATCGGATCGAATCGGATCGAATCGGATCGAATCGAATCGAATCGGATCGGAATCGAATCGAATCGAATCGGATCGGATCGAATCGGATCGGATCGAATCGAATCGGATCGGAATCGGATCGAATCGAATCGGAATCGAATCGGATCGAATCGAATCGAATCGGAATCGAATCGAATCGGAATCGATCGGATCGGATCGAATCGAATCGGATCGAATCGAATCGGATCGAATCGAATCGGATCGAATCGGATCGGATCGGATCGGATCGAATCGGATCGAATCGAATCGAATCGAATCGGATCGGATCGGAATCGAATCGGATCGGATCGAATCGAATCGAATCGGATCGAATCGAATCGGATCGGAATCGAATCGGATCGGATCGAATCGAATCGAATCGGATCGGAATCGAATCGATCGAATCGATTCGGATCGGAATCGAATCGGATCGAATCGGATCGAATCGGATCGGATCGAATCGGATCGAATCGGATCGATCGGATCGAATCGGATCGGATCGAATCGAATCGGATCGAATCGAATCGAATCGAGATCGAATCGAATCGGATCGAATCGGATCGAATCGGATCGAATCGGATCGAATCGGATCGGAATCGAATCGATCGGATCGGATCGAATCGAATCGGATCGAATCGGATCGAATCGAATCGGATCGAATCGAATCGGATCGAATCGAATCGATCGGAATCGGAATCGAATCGAATCGAATCGGATCGAATCGGATCGGATCGAATCGGATCGAATCGGATCGGAATCGAATCGATCGAATCGGATCGACGATCGAATCGGATCGGATCGAATCGGAATCGAATCGGAATCGAATCGGAATCGGAATCGAATCGGATCGAATCGGATCGGAATC
>OX101808.2:44390039-44392539 GCA_944452925.2 Chrysolina oricalcia | reverse complement strand
CGATTCGATCCGATTCGATTCGATCCGATTCGATCCGATTCGATCCGATCCGATTCGATCCGATTTGATCCGATTCGATTCCGATCCGATCCGATTCGATTCCGATCCGATTCGATTCGATCCGATTCGATTCCGATCCGATTCGATTCGATTCGATCCGATCCGATTCGATTCCGATCCGATTCGATTCGATCCGATTCGATTCGATCCGATTCGATCCGATTCGATCCGATCCGATTCGATCCGATTCGATCCGATTCGATTCCGATCCGATTCGATTCGATCCGATTCGATTCCGATCCGATTCGATTCGATTCGATCCGATCCGATTCGATTCCGATCCGATTCGATTCGATCCGATTCGATTCCGATCCGATTCGATTCGATCCGATTCGATCCGATTCGATCCGATCCGATTCGATCCGATTCGATTCGATCCGATTCGATCCGATTCGATTCGATTCCGATCCGATTCGATTCGATCCGATTTGATTCGATCCGATTCGATTCGATTCGATCCGATTCGATTCGATCCGATTCGATTCGATCCGATTCGATTCGATCCGATCCGATCCGATCCGATCCGATCCGATTCGATTCGATTCGATTCCGATCCGATTCGATTCGATCCGATCCGATTCGATTCCGATCCGATTCGATTCGATCCGATTCGATTCCGATCCGATTCGATTCGATCCGATTCGATCCGATTCGATCCGATTCGATCCGATTCGATTCGATCCGATCCGATCCGATTCGATTCGATCCGATTCGATTCCGATCCAATTCGATTCGATTCGATTCGATCCGATCCGATCCGATTCGATTCCGATCCGATTCGATTCGATCCGATTCGATTCGATCCGATTCGATCCGATTCGATCCGATCCGATTCGATCCGATTCGATTCGATCCGATTCGATCCGATTCGATTCGATTCCGATCCGATTCGATTCGATCCGATTCGATTCGATCCGATTCGATTCGATTCGATCCGATTCGATTCGATCCGATTCGATTCGATTCGATCCGATTCGATTCGATCCGATTCGATTCGATCCGATTCGATTCGATTCGATCCGATCCGATCCGATTCGATTCGATTCCGATCCGATTCGATCCGATTCGATCCGATTCGATCCGATTCGATCCGATTCGATTCGATCCGATTCGATTCGATCCGATTCGATTCGATTCGATCCGATTCGATCCGATTCGATCCGATTCGATCCGATCCGATTCGATCCGATTCGATCCGATTCGATTCCGATCCGATTTGATTCGATCCGATTCGATTCCGATCCGATTCGATTCGATTCGATCCGATCCGATTCGATTCCGATCCGATTCGATTCGATCCGATTCGATTCGATCCGATCCGATTCGATTCCGATCCGATCCGATTCGATTCCGATCCGATTCGATTCGATCCGATTCGATTCGATCCGATTCGATCCGATTCGATCCGATCCGATTCGATCCGATTCGATTCGATCCGATCCGATTCGATTCCGATCCGATTCGATTCGATCCGATTCGATTCGATCCGATTCGATCCGATTCGATCCGATCCGATTCGATCCGATTCGATCCGATCCGATTCCGATCCGATTCGATTGGATCCGATTCGATTCCGATCCGATTCGATTCGATTCGATCCGATTCGATTCCGATCCGATTCGATTCCGATCCGATTCGATTCCGATCCGATTCGATTTGATCCGATTCGATCCGATTCGATCCGATTCGATCCGATTCGATCCGATTCGATCCGATCCGATCCGATTCGATTCCGATCCGATTCGATTCGATCTGATTCGATTCCGATCCGATTCGATTCGATTCGATTCGATCCGATCCGATTCGATTCCGATCCGATTCGATTCGATCCGATTCGATTCGATCCGATTCGATCCGATTCGATCCGATCCGATTCGATCCGATTCGATTCGATCCGATTCGATCCGATTCGATTCGATTCCGATCCGATTCGATTCGATCCGATTCGATTCGATCCGATTCGATTCGATTCGATCCGATTCGATTCGATCCGATTCGATTCGATCCGATTCAATTCGATCCGATCCGATCCGATTCGATTCGATTCCGATCCGATTCGATCCGATTCGATCCGATCCGATTCGATCCGATTCGATTCGATCCGATTCGATTCGATCCGATTCGATTCGATCCGATTCGATCCAATTCGATCCGATTCGATCCGATCCGATTCGATCCGATTCGATCCGATTCGATTCCGATCCGATTCGATTCGATCCGATTCGATTCCGATCCGATTCGATTCGATCCGATTCGATTCGATCCGATTCGATCCGATCCGATTCGATTCGATTCGATCCGATTCGATCCGATCCGATTCCGATCCGATTCGATTCGATCCGATTCGATTCCGATCCGATTCGATTCGATTCGATCCGATCCGATTCGATTCCGATCCGATTCGATTCGATCCGATTCGATTCGATCCGATCCGATTCGA
>OX101808.2:44380039-44385039 GCA_944452925.2 Chrysolina oricalcia | reverse complement strand
TCGATTCGATTCGATTCGATTCGATCCGATCCGATCCGATCCGATCCGATCCGATCCGATCCGATGCGATTCGATTCGATTCGATTCGATTCGATTCGATTCGATTCGATTCGATTCGATTCGATTCGATCCGATCCGATCCGATCCGATCCGATCCGATCCGATCCGATCCGATCCGATCCGATCCGATGCGATTCGATTCGATTCGATTCGATCCGATCCGATCCGATCCGATCCGATCCGATCCGATCCGATCCGATCCGATCCGATGCGATTCGATTCGATCCGATCCGATCCGATCCGATCCGATCCGATCCGATCCGATCCGATTCGATTCGATTCGATTCGATTCGATTCGATTCGATTCGATTCGATTCGATTCGATTCGATTCGATTCGATTCGATTCGATTCGATTCGATTCGATTCGATTCGATTCGATTCGATTCGATTCGATTCGATTCGATTCGATTCGATTCGATTCGATTCGATTCGATTCGATTCGATTCGATTCGATTCGATTCGATTCGATTCGATTCGATTCGATTCGATTCGATTCGATTCGATTCGATTCGATTCGATTCGATCAAATGATGGAATCACCAGATGTCTGCAAAATTCATAGAAATCACAATTAACTAGTAAAAACCACATAAAATCAATCAGCTGATGACCACCTTGTTATGACGTCAACTGAAGATATTACCAAAATTACCTGATATGTCAAATGAAATGAGAGTATTACAATATATCATCAAATAGTAGAATCAACAAATGTCTATCAAGTATATAAAAATCACAATTAACCAGTCCAACCACGAAAAAAAACAATCAGCTGATGACCGCCATGTTGTGACGTCAGTGCAGTGAGTCATCCTGTACCGGAATAAAACTTCACGTGCGCTCTCTCTGCCAGCCAGTTGAGAACTGAATCGGAGTGTTATCGGCATGATTCAACTGCCCCCACTCGGTCGGCCCTGATCGGTAGTCTTCGAACCAGCGTTGCCACGTTTAGAATTTTTTTTATCTTTCTATCAGATTTTGGCTTTCTTGACAGTATTACAATATATAATCAAATAATAGGCTCACTAAATGTCTGCAAAATTTATAAAAATCACAGTTAACCAGTAGAAACCATAAAAAACAATCATTTGTAACTTTCGCCTAAAAAAGATACTGTTTATCGAATCATGTCGCGTAGACAATGAATCTGTGGAAATTTAATCGTGTTTACCTTAGTGTCAATCATCTGATGATCGTCATGTTCTGACGTCAAAGGAAATTATTATGATTCGATTTCTCAAATGAAAAACGAATATTACAATAAATAATCAAATAATACCTAATGCCTGTGAATCGATTCGATTCGATTTGATTCGATTCGATTCGATTCGATTCGATTCGATTCGATTCGATTCGATTCGATTCGATTCGATTCGATTCGATTCGATTCGATTCGATTCGATTCGATTCGATTCGATTCGATTCGATTCGATTCGATTCGATTCGATTCGATTCGATTCGATTCGATTCGATTCGATTCGATTCGATTCGATTCGATTCGATTCGATTCGATTCGATTCGATTCGATTCGATTCGATTCGATTCGATTCGATTCGATTCGATTCGATTCGATTCGATTCGATTCGATTCGATTCGATTCGATTCGATTCGATTCGATTCGATTCGATTCGATTCGATTCGATTCGATTCGATTCGATTCGATTCGATTCGATTCGATTCGATTCGATTCGATTCGATTCGATTCGATTCGATTCGATTCGATTCGATTCGATTCGATTCGATTCGATTCGATTCGATTCGATTCGATTCGATTCGATTCGATTCGATTCGATTCGATTCGATTCGATTCGATTCGATTCGATTCGATTCGATTCGATTCGATTCGATTCGATTCGATTCGATTCGATTCGATTCGATTCGATTCGATTCGATTCGATTCGATTCGATTCGATTCGATTCGATTCGATTCGATTCGATTCGATTCGATTCGATTCGATTCGATTCGATTCGATTCGATTCGATTCGATTCGATTCGATTCGATTCGATTCGATTCGATTCGATTCGATTCGATGCGATCCGATCCGATCCGATCCGATCCGATCCGATCCGATCCGATCCGATCCGATCCGATCCGATCCGATCCGATCCGATCCGATTCGATTCGATTCGATTCGATCCGATCCGATCCGATCCGATCCGATCCGATCCGATCCGATGCGATTCGATTCGATTCGATTCGATTCGATTCGATTCGATTCGATTCGATTCGATTCGATTCGATCCGATCCGATCCGATCCGATCCGATCCGATCCGATCCGATCCGATCCGATCCGATGCGATTCGATTCGATTCGATTCGATCCGATCCGATCCGATCCGATCCGATCCGATCCGATCCGATCCGATCCGATCCGATCCGATCCGATCCGATGCGATTCGATTCGATCCGATCCGATCCGATCCGATCCGATCCGATCCGATCCGATTCGATTCGATTCGATTCGATTCGATTCGATTCGATTCGATTCGATTCGATTCGATTCGATTCGATTCGATTCGATTCGATTCGATTCGATTCGATTCGATTCGATTCGATTCGATTCGATTCGATTCGATTCGATTCGATTCGATTCGATTCGATTCGATTCGATTCGATTCGATTCGATTCGATTCGATTCGATTCGATTCGATTCGATTCGATTCGATTCGATTCGATTCGATTCGATTCGATTCGATTCGATTCGATTCGATTCGATCAAATGATGGAATCACCAGATGTCTGCAAAATTCATAGAAATCACAATTAACTAGTAAAAACCACATAAAATCAATCAGCTGATGACCACCTTGTTATGACGTCAACTGAAGATATTACCAAAATTACCTGATATGTCAAATGAAATGAGAGTATTACAATATATCATCAAATAGTAGAATCAACAAATGTCTATCAAGTATATAAAAATCACAATTAACCAGTCCAACCACGAAAAAAAACAATCAGCTGATGACCGCCATGTTGTGACGTCAGTGCAGTGAGTCATCCTGTACCGGAATAAAACTTCACGTGCGCTCTCTCTGCCAGCCAGTTGAGAACTGAATCGGAGTGTTATCGGCATGATTCAACTGCCCCCACTCGGTCGGCCCTGATCGGTAGTCTTCGAACCAGCGTTGCCAAGTTTAGAATTTTTTTTATCTTTCTATCAGATTTTGGCTTTCTTGACAGTATTACAATATATAATCAAATAATAGGCTCACTAAATGTCTGCAAAATTTATAAAAATCACAGTTAACCAGTAGAAACCATAAAAAACAATCATTTGTAACTTTCGCCTAAAAAAGATACTGTTTATCGAATCATGTCGCGTAGACAATGAATCTGTGGAAATTTAATCGTGTTTACCTTAGTGTCAATCATCTGATGATCGTCATGTTCTGACGTCAAAGGAAATTATTATGATTCGATTTCTCAAATGAAAAACGAATATTACAATAAATAATCAAATAATACCTAATGCCTGTGAATCGATTCGATTCGATTTGATTCGATTCGATTCGATTCGATTCGATTCGATTCGATTCGATTCGATTCGATTCGATTCGATTCGATTCGATTCGATTCGATTCGATTCGATTCGATTCGATTCGATTCGATTCGATTCGATTCGATTCGATTCGATTCGATTCGATTCGATTCGATTCGATTCGATTCGATTCGATTCGATTCGATTCGATTCGATTCGATTCGATTCGATTCGATTCGATTCGATTCGATTCGATTCGATTCGATTCGATTCGATTCGATTCGATTCGATTCGATTCGATTCGATTCGATTCGATTCGATTCGATTCGATTCGATTCGATTCGATTCGATTCGATTCGATTCGATTCGATTCGATTCGATTCGATTCGATTCGATTCGATTCGATTCGATTCGATTCGATTCGATTCGATTCGATTCGATTCGATTCGATTCGATTCGATTCGATTCGATTCGATTCGATTCGATTCGATTCGATTCGATTCGATTCGATTCGATTCGATTCGATTCGATTCGATTCGATTCGATTCGATTCGATTCGATTCGATTCGATTCGATTCGATTCGATTCGATTCGATTCGATTCGATTCGATTCGATTCGATTCGATTCGATTCGATTCGATTCGATTCGATTCGATTCGATTCGATTCGATTCGATTCGATTCGATTCGATTCGATTCGATTCGATTCGATTCGATTCGATTCGATTCGATTCGATTCGATTCGATTCGATTCGATTCGATTCGATTCGATTCGATTCGATTCGATTCGATTCGATTCGATTCGATTCGATTCGATTCGATTCGATTCGATTCGATTCGATTCGATTCGATTCGATTCGATTCGATTCGATTCGATTCGATTCGATTCGATTCGATTCGATTCGATTCGATTCGATTCGATTCGATTCGATTCGATTCGATTCGATTCGATTCGATTCGATTCGATTCGATTCGATTCGATTCGATTCGATTCGATTCGATTCGATTCGATTCGATTCGATTCGATTCGATTCGATTCGATTCGATTCGATTCGATTCGATTCGATTCGATTCGATTCGATTCGATTCGATTCGATTCGATTCGATTCGATTCGATTCGATTCGATTCGATTCGATTCGATTCGATTCGATTCGATTCGATTCGATTCGATTCGATTCGATTCGATTCGATTCGATTCGATTCGATTCGATTCGATTCGATTCGATTCGATTCGATTCGATTCGATTCGATTCGATTCGATTCGATTCGATTCGATTCGATTCGATTCGATTCGATTCGATTCGATTCGATTCGATTCGATTCGATTCGATTCGATTCGATTCGATTCGATTCGATTCGATTCGATTCGATTCGATTCGATTCGATTCGATTCGATTCGATTCGATTCGATTCGATTCGATTCGATTCGATTCGATTCGATTCGATTCGATTC
>OX101808.2:44365039-44375039 GCA_944452925.2 Chrysolina oricalcia | reverse complement strand
TTCTATCAGATTTTGGCTTTCTTGACAGTATTACAATATATAATCAAATAATAGGCTCACTAAATGTCTGCAAAATTTATAAAAATCACAGTTAACCAGTAGAAACCACAAAAAACAATCATTTGTAACTTTCGCCTAAAAAAGATACTGTTTATCGAATCATGTCGCGTAGACAATGAATCTGTGGAAATTTAATCGTGTTTACCTTAGTGTCAATCATCTGATGATCGTCATGTTCTGACGTCAAAGGAAATTATTATGATTCGATTTCTCAAATGAAAAACGAATATTACAATAAATAATCAAATAATAGGATTACCTAATGCCTGTGAATCGATTCGATTCGATTTGATTCGATTTGATTCGATTCGATTCGATTCGATTCGATTCGATTCGATTCGATTCGATTCGATTCGATTCGATTCGATTCGATTCGATTCGATTCGATTCGATTCGATTCGATTCGATTCGATTCGATTCGATTCGATTCGATTCGATTCGATTCGATTCGATTCGATTCGATTCGATTCGATTCGATTCGATTCGATTCGATTCGATTCGATTCGATTCGATTCGATTCGATTCGATTCGATTCGATTCGATTCGATTCGATTCGATTCGATTCGATTCGATTCGATTCGATTCGATTCGATTCGATTCGATTCGATTCGATTCGATTCGATTCGATTCGATTCGATTCGATTCGATTCGATTCGATTCGATTCGATTCGATTCGATTCGATTCGATTCGATTCGATTCGATTCGATTCGATTCGATTCGATTCGATTCGATTCGATTCGATTCGATTCGATTCGATTCGATTCGATTCGATTCGATTCGATTCGATTCGATTCGATTCGATTCGATTCGATTCGATTCGATTCGATTCGATTCGATTCGATTCGATTCGATTCGATTCGATTCGATTCGATTCGATTCGATTCGATTCGATTCGATTCGATTCGATTCGATTCGATTCGATTCGATTCGATTCGATTCGATTCGATTCGATTCGATTCGATTCGATTCGATTCGATTCGATTCGATTCGATTCGATTCGATTCGATTCGATTCGATTCGATTCGATTCGATTCGATTCGATTCGATTCGATTCGATTCGATTCGATTCGATTCGATTCGATTCGATTCGATTCGATTCGATTCGATTCGATTCGATTCGATTCGATTCGATTCGATTCGATTCGATTCGATTCGATTCGATTCGATTCGATTCGATTCGATTCGATTCGATTCGATTCGATTCGATTCGATTCGATTCGATTCGATTCGATTCGATTCGATTCGATTCGATTCGATTCGATTCGATTCGATTCGATTCGATTCGATTCGATTCGATTCGATTCGATTCGATTCGATTCGATTCGATTCGATTCGATTCGATTCGATTCGATTCGATTCGATTCGATTCGATTCGATTCGATTCGATTCGATTCGATTCGATTCGATTCGATTCGATGATTCGATTCGATTCGATTCGATTCGATTCGATTCGATTCGATTCGATTCGATTCGATTCGATTCGATTCGATTCGATTCGATTCGATTCGATTCGATTCGATTCGATTCGATTCGATTCGATTCGATTCGATTCGATTCGATTCGATTCGATTCGATTCGATTCGATTCGATTCGATTCGATTCGATTCGATTCGATTCGATTCGATTCGATTCGATTCGATTCGATTCGATTCGATTCGATTCGATTCGATTCGATTCGATTCGATTCGATTCGATTCGATTCGATTCGATTCGATTCGATTCGATTCGATTCGATGCGATTCGATGCGATCCGATCCGATCCGATCCGATCCGATCCGATCCGATCCGATCCGATCCGATCCGATCCGATTCGATTCGATTCGATTCGATTCGATTCGATTCGATTCGATTCGTTTCGATCCGATCCGATCCGATCCGATCCGATCCGATCCGATCCGATCCGATCCGATCCGATCCGATTCAATTCGATTCGATTCGATTCGATTCGATTCGATTGGATTCGATCCGATTCGATCCGATCCGATTCGATCCGATTCGATCCGATTCGATCCGATCCGATCCGATCCGATCCGATCCGATCCGATCCGATCCGATCCGATCCGATCCGATCCGATCCGATCCGATCCGATCCGATCCGATCCGATCCGATCCGATCCGATCCGATCCGATCCGATCCGATCCGATCCGATCCGATCCGATCCGATCCGATCCGATCCGATCCGATCCGATCCGATCCGATCCGATCCGATCCGATCCGATCCGATCCGATCCGATCCGATCCGATCCGATCCGATCCGATCCGATCCGATCCGATCCGATGCGATTCGATTCGATTCGATTCGATTCGATTCGATTCGATTCGATTCGATTCGATTCGATTCGATTCGATTCGATTCGATTCGATTCGATTCGATTCGATTCGATTCGATTCGATTCGATTCGATTCGATTCGATTCGATTCGATTCGATTCGATTCGATTCGATTCGATTCGATTCGATTCGATTCGATTCGATTCGATTCGATTCGATTCGATTCGATTCGATTCGATTCGATTCGATTCGATTCGATTCGATTCGATTCGATTCGATTCGATTCGATTCGATTCGATTCGATTCGATTCGATTCGATTCGATTCGATTCGATTCGATTCGATTCGATTCGATTCGATTCGATTCGATTCGATTCGATTCGATTCGATTCGATTCGATTCGATTCGATTCGATCCGATCCGATCCGATCCGATCCGATGCGATTCGATTCGATTC
This sequence comes from Chrysolina oricalcia, assembly GCA_944452925.2. Lineage (NCBI taxonomy): Eukaryota > Metazoa > Arthropoda > Insecta > Coleoptera > Chrysomelidae > Chrysolina > Chrysolina oricalcia. The sequence continues at coordinate 44,372,251 of OX101808.2, read as the reverse complement.
GATTCGATTCGATTCGATTCGATTCGATTCGATTCGATTCGATTCGATTCGATTCGATTCGATTCGATTCGATTCGATTCGATTCGATTCGATTCGATTCGATTCGATTCGATTCGATTCGATTCGATTCGATTCGATTCGATTCGATTCGATTCGATTCGATTCGATTCGATTCGATTCGATTCGATTCGATTCGATTCGATTCGATTCGATTCGATTCGATTCGATTCGATTCGATTCGATTCGATTCGATTCGATTCGATCAAATGATGGAATCACCAGATGTCTGCAAAATTCATAGAAATCACAATTAACTAGTAAAAACCACATAAAATCAATCAGCTGATGACCACCTTGTTATGACGTCAACTGAAGATATTACCAAAATTACCTGATATGTCAAATGAAATGAGAGTATTACAATATATCATCAAATAGTAGAATCAACAAATGTCTATCAAGTATATAAAAATCACAATTAACCAGTCCAACCACGAAAAAAAACAATCAGCTGATGACCGCCATGTTGTGACGTCAGTGCAGTGAGTCATCCTGTACCGGAATAAAACTTCACGTGCGCTCTCTCTGCCAGCCAGTTGAGAACTGAATCGGAGTGTTATCGGCATGATTCAACTGCCCCCACTCGGTCGGCCCTGATCGGTAGTCTTCGAACCAGCGTTGCCACGTTTAGAATTTTTTTTATCTTTCTATCAGATTTTGGCTTTCTTGACAGTATTACAATATATAATCAAATAATAGGCTCACTAAATGTCTGCAAAATTTATAAAAATCACAGTTAACCAGTAGAAACCACAAAAAACAATCATTTGTAACTTTCGCCTAAAAAAGATACTGTTTATCGAATCATGTCGCGTAGACAATGAATCTGTGGAAATTTAATCGTGTTTACCTTAGTGTCAATCATCTGATGATCGTCATGTTCTGACGTCAAAGGAAATTATTATGATTCGATTTCTCAAATGAAAAACGAATATTACAATAAATAATCAAATAATAGGATTACCTAATGCCTGTGAATCGATTCGATTCGATTTGATTCGATTCGATTCGATTCGATTCGATTCGATTCGATTCGATTCGATTCGATTCGATTCGATTCGATTCGATTCGATTCGATTCGATTCGATTCGATTCGATTCGATTCGATTCGATTCGATTCGATTCGATTCGATTCGATTCGATTCGATTCGATTCGATTCGATTCGATTCGATTCGATTCGATTCGATTCGATTCGATTCGATTCGATTCGATTCGATTCGATTCGATTCGATTCGATTCGATTCGATTCGATTCGATTCGATTCGATTCGATTCGATTCGATTCGATTCGATTCGATTCGATTCGATTCGATTCGATTCGATTCGATTCGATTCGATTCGATTCGATTCGATTCGATTCGATTCGATTCGATTCGATTCGATTCGATTCGATTCGATTCGATTCGATTCGATTCGATTCGATTCGATTCGATTCGATTCGATTCGATTCGATTCGATTCGATTCGATTCGATTCGATTCGATTCGATTCGATTCGATTCGATTCGATTCGATTCGATTCGATTCGATTCGATTCGATTCGATTCGATTCGATTCGATTCGATTCGATTCGATTCGATTCGATTCGATTCGATTCGATTCGATTCGATTCGATTCGATTCGATTCGATTCGATTCGATTCGATTCGATTCGATTCGATTCGATTCGATTCGATTCGATTCGATTCGATTCGATTCGATTCGATTCGATTCGATTCGATTCGATTCGATTCGATTCGATTCGATTCGATTCGATTCGATTCGATTCGATTCGATTCGATTCGATTCGATTCGATTCGATTCGATTCGATTCGATTCGATTCGATTCGATTCGATTCGATTCGATTCGATTCGATTCGATTCGATTCGATTCGATTCGATTCGATTCGATTCGATTCGATTCGATTCGATTCGATTCGATTCGATTCGATTCGATTCGATTCGATTCGATTCGATTCGATTCGATTCGATTCGATTCGATTCGATTCGATTCGATTCGATTCGATTCGATTCGATTCGATTCGATTCGATTCGATTCGATTCGATTCGATTCGATTCGATTCGATTCGATTCGATTCGATTCGATTCGATTCGATTCGATTCGATTCGATTCGATTCGATTCGATTCGATCCGATCCGATCCGATCCGATCCGATTCGATTCGATTCGATCCGATTCGATCCGATTCGATTCGATTCGATTCGATTCGAATCGATTCGATCCGATTCGATCCGATCCGATTCGATTCGATCCGATTCGATCCGATTCGATCCGATTCGATTCGATCCGATTCGATTCGATTCCGATCCGATTCGATCCGATTCGATTCGATTCGATCCGATCCGATCCGATCCGATTCGATTCGATTCGATCCGATTCGATCTGATTCGATCTGATTCGATCCGATTCGATCCGATTCGATTCGATCCGATCCGATTCCGATCCGATTCGATTCGATCCGATTCGATTCGATTCGATCCGATCCGATTCGATTCGATTCGATCCGATCCGATTCGATTCGATCCGATTCGATTCGATTCGATCCGATTCGATTCCGATCCGATTCGATTCGATCCGATTCGATCCGATTCGATCCGATTCGATCCGATTCGATCCGATCCGATCCGATTCGATTCCGATCCGATTCGATTCGATCCGATTCGATTCCGATCCGATTCGATTCGATTCGATCCGATCCGATTCGATTCCGATCCGATTCGATTCGATCCGATTCGATTCTGATCCGATTCGAATCGATCCGATTCGATCCGATTCGATCCGATTCGATCCGATTCGATCCGATCCGATTCGATCCGATTCGATCCGATTCGATCCGATCCGATTCGATCCGATTCGATTCCGATCCGATTCGATTCGATTCGATCCGATCCGATTCGATTCGATCCGATCCGATTCGATTCGATCCGATTCGATCCGATTCGATCCGATTCGATTCCGATCCGATTCGATTCGATTCGATCCGATTCGATTCCGATCCGATTCGATTCGATTCGATCCGATTCGATCCGATTCGATCCGATTCGATCCGATTCGATCCGATCCGATTCGATTCGATCCGATTCGATCCGATCCGATTCGATTCGATTCCGATCCGATTCGATCCGATCCGATCCGATTCGATTCGATTCCGATCCGATTCGATTCCGATCCGATTCGATCCGATTCGATCCGATCCGATTCGATTCGATCCGATCCGATTCGATTCCGATCCGATTCGATCCGATTCGATCCGATCCGATTCGATTCGATTCGATTCGATCCGATTCGATCCGATTCGATCCGATCCGATTCGATTCGATTCGATTCGATCCGATCCGATTCGATTCCGATCCGATTCGATCCGATTCGATCCGATCCGATTCGATTCGATCCGATCCGATTCGATTCCGATCCGATTCGATCCGATTCGATCCGATTCGATTCGATTCGATCCGATTCGATCCGATTCGATCCGATCCGATTCGATCCGATTCGATCCGATTCGATTCCGATCCGATTCGATTCGATCCGATTCGATTCCGATCCGATTCGATTCGATCCGATTCGATCCGATTCGATCCGATTCGATCCGATCCGATTCGATTCGATCCGATCCGATTCGATTCCGATCCGATTCGATCCGATTCGATTCGATCCGATTCGATTCGATCCGATTCGATCCGATTCGATCCGATCCGATTCGATCCGATTCGATCCGATTCGATTCCGATCCGATTCGATTCGATTCGATCCGATTCGATCCGATTTGATTCGATTCGATCCGATTTGATTCGATTCGATCCGATTCGATCCGATTCGATCCGATTCGATCCGATTCGATTCGATCCGATTCGATCCGATCCGATTCGATTCGATTCGATCCGATTCGATCCGATTCGATCCGATTCGATCCGATTCGATCCGATCCGATTCGATTCGATCCGATCCGATTCGATTCCGATCCGATTCGATCCGATTCGATCCGATCCGATTCGATTCGATCCGATCCGATTCGATTCCGATCCGATTCGATCCGATTCGATCCGATTCGATTCGATTCGATCCGATTCGATCCGATTCGATCCGATCCGATTCGATCCGATTCGATCCGATTCGATCCGATCCGATTCGATCCGATTCGATCCGATTCGATTCCGATCCGATTCGATTCGATCCGATTCGATTCCGATCCGATTCGATTCGATTCGATCCGATTCGATCCGATTCGATCCGATTCGATCCGATCCGATTCGATTCGATCCGATCCGATTCGATTCCGATCCGATCCGATTCGATCCGATCCGATTCGATCCGATTCGATCCGATTCGATTCCGATCCGATTCGATTCGATTCGATCCGATTCGATTCGATCCGATTCGATTCGATTCGATTCGATTCGATTCGATTCGATTCGATTCGATTCGATTCGATTCGATTCGATTCGATTCGATTCGATTCGATTCGATTCGATTCGATTCGATTCGATTCGATTCGATTCGATTCGATTCGAATCGATTCGATCCGATTCGATTCGATCCGATTCGATTCCGATCCGATTCGATCCGATTCGATCCGATTCGATCCGATTCGATCCGATCCGATTCGATCCGATTCGATCCGATTCGATTCGATTCGATCCGATTCGATCCGATTCGATCCGATCCGATTCGATCCGATTCGATCCGATTCGATCCGATCCGATTCGATCCGATTCGATCCGATTCGATTCCGATCCGATTCGATTCGATCCGATTCGATTCCGATCCGATTCGATTCGATTCGATCCGATTCGATCCGATTCGATCCGATTCGATCCGATCCGATTCGATTCGATTCGATCCGATTTGATTCGATTCGATCCGATTCGATCCGATCCGATTCGATCCGATTCGATCCGATTCGATTCCGATCCGATTCGATTCGATTCGATCCGATTCGATTCGATCCGATTCGATTCGATTCGATTCGATTCGATTCGATTCGATTCGATTCGATTCGATTCGATTCGATTCGATTCGATTCGATTCGATTCGATTCGATTCGATTCGATTCGATTCGATTCGATTCGATTCGATCCGATCCGATCCGATCCGATCCGATTCGATTCGATTCGATCCGATTCGATCCGATTCGATTCGATTCGATTCGATTCGAATCGATTCGATCCGATTCGATCCGATCCGATTCGATTCGATCCGATTCGATCCGATTCGATCCGATTCGATTCGATCCGATTCGATTCGATTCCGATCCGATTCGATCCGATTCGATTCGATTCGATCTGATCCGATCCGATCCGATTCGATTCGATTCGATCCGATTCGATTCGATCTGATTCGATCTGATTCGATCCGATTCGATCCGATTCGATTCGATCCGATCCGATTCCGATCCGATTCGATTCGATCCGATTCGATTCGATTCGATCCGATCCGATTCGATTCGATTCGATCCGATCCGATTCGATTCGATCCGATTCGATTCGATTCGATCCGATTCGATTCCGATCCGATTCGATTCGATCCGATTCGATCCGATTCGATCCGATTCGATCCGATTCGATCCGATCCGATCCGATTCGATTCCGATCCGATTCGATTCGATCCGATTCGATTCCGATCCGATTCGAATCGATCCGATTCGATCCGATTCGATCCGATTCGATCCGATTCGATCCGATCCGATTCGATCCGATTCGATCCGATTCGATCCGATCCGATTCGATCCGATTCGATTCCGATCCGATTCGATTCGATTCGATCCGATCCGATTCGATTCGATCCGATCCGATTCGATTCGATCCGATTCGATCCGATTCGATCCGATTCGATTCCGATCCGATTCGATTCGATCCGATTCGATTCCGATCCGATTCGATTCGATTCGATCCGATTCGATCCGATTCGATCCGATTCGATCCGATCCGATTCGATTCGATCCGATTCGATCCGATCCGATTCGATTCCGATCCGATTCGATTCGATTCGATCCGATTCGATCCGATTTGATCCGATTCGATTCGATCCGATCCGATCCGATTCGATTCGATTCCGATCCGATTCGATTCCGATCCGATTCGATCCGATTCGATCCGATCCGATCCGATTCGATTCGATCCGATCCGATTCGATTCCGATCCGATTCGATCCGATTCGATCCGATCCGATTCGATTCGATTCGATTCGATCCGATTCGATCCGATTCGATCCGATCCGATTCGATTCGATTCCGATCCGATTCGATCCGATTCGATCCGATCCGATCCGATTCGATTCGATCCGATCCGATTCGATTCCGATCCGATTCGATCCGATTCGATCCGATCCGATTCGATTCGATTCGATTCGATCCGATTCGATCCGATTCGATCCGATCCGATCCGATTCGATTCGATCCGATCCGATTCGATTCCGATCCGATTCGATCCGATTCGATCCGATCCGATTCGATTCGATCCGATCCGATTCGATTCCGATCCGATTCGATCCGATTCGATCCGATTCGATTCGATTCGATCCGATTCGATCCGATTCGATCCGATCCGATTCGATCCGATTCGATCCGATTCGATTCCGATCCGATTCGATTCGATCCGATCCGATCCGATTCGATCTGATCCGATCCGATCCGATTCGATTCGATTCGATCCGATTCGATTCGATCTGATTCGATCTGATTCGATCCGATTCGATCCGATTCGATTCGATCCGATCCGATTCCGATCCGATTCGATTCGATCCGATTCGATTCGATTCGATCCGATCCGATTCGATTCGATTCGATCCGATCCGATTCGATTCGATCCGATTCGATTCGATTCGATCCGATTCGATTCCGATCCGATTCGATTCGATCCGATTCGATCCGATTCGATCCGATTCGATCCGATTCGATCCGATTCGATCCGATCCGATCCGATTCGATTCCGATCCGATTCGATTCGATCCGATTCGATTCGATTCGAATCGATTCGATCCGATTCGATCCGATCCGATTCGATTCGATCCGATTCGATCCGATTCGATCCGATTCGATTCGATCCGATTCGATTCGATTCCGATCCGATTCGATCCGATTCGATTCGATTCGATCTGATCCGATCCGATCCGATTCGATTCGATTCGATCCGATTCGATTCGATCTGATTCGATCTG
>OX101808.2:44309732-44347339 GCA_944452925.2 Chrysolina oricalcia | reverse complement strand
GGATCGGATCGAATCGAATCGAATCGGATCGAATCGGATCGAATCGAATCGGATCGAATCGAGTCGAATCGAATCGGATCGGATCGAATCGGATCGATTCGAATCGGATCGGATCGGAATCGAATCGAATCGGATTGAATCGGATCGAATCGGATCGAATCGAGTCGGATCGAATCGGATCGAATCGGATCGAATCGAATCGGATCGAATCGAATCGAATCGAATCGAATCGAATCGAATCGAATCGAATCGAATCGGATCGGATCGAATCGGATCGAATCGGATCGAATCGAATCGGATCGAATCGAATCGAATCGAATCGAATCGAATCGAATCGAATCGAATCGGATCGAATCGAATCGAATCGAATCGGATCGAATCGAATCGAATCGGATCGGATCGAATCGGATCGAATCGAATCGAATCGGATCGGATCGGATCGAATCGGATCGAATCGAATCGAATCGGATCGGAATCGAATCGAATCGAATCGGATCGAATCGAATCGAATCGGATCGAATCGAATCAAATCGAATCGAATCGAATCGAATCGAATCGAATCGAATCGAATCGAATCGAATCGAATCGAATCGAATCGAATCGAATCGAATCGAATCGAATCGAATCGTATCGAATCGAATCGAATCGAATCGAATCGAATCGAATCGAATCGGATCGAATCGAATCGGATCGGATCGAATCGAATCGAATCGAATCGAATCGGATCGGAATCGAATCGAATCGAATCGAATCGAATCGAATCGAATCGAATCGAATTGGATCGAATCGAATCGGATCGGATCGAATCGAATCGAATCGAATCGGATCGGAATCGAATCGAATCGAATCGAATCGAATCGAATAGAATCGAATCGAATCGAATCGGATCGAATCGAATCGAATCGGATCGAATCGGATCGAATCGGATCGAATCGAATCGAATCGGATCGAATCGAATCGAATCGAATCGGATCGGATCGAATCGGATCGAATCGAATCGGATCGGAATCGAATCGAATCGAATCGAATCGAATCGAATCGGATCGAATCGAATAGGATCGAATCGGATCGAATCGGATCGAATCGAATCGAATCGGATCGAATCGAATCGAATCGGATCGGATCGAATCGAATCGAATCGAATCGAATCGAATCGGATCGGAATCGAATCGAATCGAATCGAATCGAATCGGATCGAATCGAATCGGATCGGATCGAATCGAATCGAATCGAATCGGATCGGAATCAAATCGAATCGAATCGAATCGAATCGAATAGAATCGAATCGAATCGAATCGAATCGGATCGAATCGAATCGAATCGGATCGAATCGGATCGAATCGGATCGAATCGAATCGAATCGGATCGAATTGAATCGAATCGAATAGGATCGAATCGGATCGAATCGGATCGAATCGAATCGAATCGGATCGAATCGAATCGAATCGGATCGGATCGAATCGAATCGAATCGAATCGGATCGGAATCGAATCGAATCGAATCGAATCGAATCGAATCGGATCGAATCGAATCGGATCGGATCGAATCGAATCGAATCGAATCGGATCGGAATCGAATCGGATCGAATCGGATCGAATCGAATCAGATCGAATCGAATCGAATTGGATCGGATCGAATCGGATCGGATCGAATCGAATCGAATCGGATCGAATCGGATCGAATCGAATCGGATCGAATCGAATCGAATCGGATCGAATCGGATCGATTCGAATCGGATCGGATCGGAATCGAATCGAATCGGATTGAATCGGATCGAATCGGATCGAATCGAATCGAATCGAATCGAATCGAATCGAATCGAATCGAATCGAATCGAATCGAATCGAATCGAATCGAATCGAATCGAATCGAATCGAATCGAATCGAATCGAATCGAATCGAATCGAATCGAATCGAATCGAATCGAATCGAATCGAATCGAATCGAATCGAATCGAATCGAATCGAATCGAATCGAATCGAATCGAATCGAATCGAATCGAATCGAATCGGAATCGAATCGGAATCGAATCGGATCGGATCGGATCGGATCGAATCGGATCGAATCGGATCGAATCGAATCGAATCGAATCGAATCGAATCGAATCGAATCGAATCGAATCGAATCGAATCGAATCGAATCGAATCGAATCGAATCGAATCGAATCGAATCGAATCGAATCGAATCGAATCGAATCGAATCGAATCGAATCGAATCGAATCGAATCGAATCGAATCGAATCGAATCGGAATCGAATCGAATCGGAATCGAATCGGATCGAATCGGATCGAATCGGATCGAATCGAATCGGATCGAATCGGATCGAATCGAATCGGATCGAATCGGATCGAATCGGATCGAATCGAATCGAATCGAATCGAATCGAATCGAATCGGATCGAATCGGATCGAATCGAATCGAATCGAATCGGATCGGAATCGAATCGAATCGGATCGAATCGAATCGAATCGAATCGAATCGAATCGAATCGAATCGAATCGAATCGAATCGAATCGAATCGAATCGAATCGAATCGAATCGAATCGAATCGAATCGAATCGGATCGATTCGAATCGGATCGGATCGAATCGAATCGAATCGAATCGAATCGAATCGAATCGAATCGAATCGAATCGAATCGAATCGAATCGAATCGAATCGAATCGAATCGAATCGAATCGAAATCGAATCGGATCGAATCGGATCGAATCGGATCGAATCGAATCGGATCGAATCGGATCGAATCGAATCGGATCGAATCGGATCGAATCGAATCGGATCGAATCGAATCGAATCGGATCGAATCGAATCGAATCGAATCGAATCGGATCGGATCGAATCGGATCGGATCGGAATCGAATCGAATCGGATTGAATCGGATCGAATCGGATCGAATCGAGTCGGATCGAATCGGATCGAATCGGATCAAATCGAATCGGATCGAATCGAATCGAATCGAATCGAATCGAATCGGATCGGATCGAATCGGATCGAATCGGATCGAATCGAATCGAATCGGATCGAATCGAATCGAATCGAATCGAATCGAATCGAATCGGATCGAATCGAATCGGATCGAATCGAATCGAATCGGATCGGATCGAATCGGATCGAATCGAATCGGATCGGATCGAATCGGATCGAATCGAATCGAATCGGATCGGAATCGAATCGAATCGGATCGAATCGAATCGAATCGGATCGAATCGAATCAAATCGAATCGAATCGAATCGAATCGAATCGAATCGAATCGAATCGAATCGAATCGAATCGAATCGAATCGAATCGAATCGAATCGAATCGAATCGAATCGAATCGAATCGAATCGAATCGAATCGAATCGAATCGAATCGAATCGAATCGAATCGAATCGAATCGAATCGAATCGAATCGAATCGGATCGAATCGAATCGGATCGGATCGAATCGAATCGAATCGAATCGGATCGGAATCGAATCGAATCGAATCGAATCGAATCGAATCGAATCGGATCGAATCGAATCGGATCGGATCGAATCGAATCGAATCGAATCGGATCGGAATCGAATCGAATCGAATCGAATAGAATCGAATCGAATCGAATCGGATCGAATCGAATCGAATCGGATCGAATCGGATCGAATCGGATCGGATCGAATCGAATCGAATCGGATCGAATCGAATCGGATCGAATCGAATCGAATCGAATCGAATCGAATCGGATCGGATCGAATCGGATCGAATCGAATCGGATCGGAATCGAATCGAATCGAATCGAATCGAATCGGATCGAATCGAATAGGATCGAATCGGATCGAATCGGATCGAATCGAATCGAATCGGATCGAATCGAATCGAATCGGATCGGATCGAATCGAATCGAATCGAATCGAATCGAATCGAATCGAATCGAATCGAATCGAATCGAATCGAATCGGATCGGAATCGAATCGAATCGAATCGAATCGAATCGAATCGAATCGAATCGGATCGAATCGAATCGAATCGGATCGGATCGAATCGAATCGAATCGAATCGGATCGGAATCGAATCGAATCGAATCGAATAGAATCGAATTGAATCGAATCGGATCGAATCGAATCGAATCGAATCGAATCGAATCGAATCGAATCGGATCGAATCGAATCGAATCGAATCGGATCGAATCGAATCGAATCGGATCGGATCGAATCGGATCGAATCGAATCGAATCGGATCGGATCGGATCGAATCGGATCGAATCGAATCGAATCGGATCGGAATCGAATCGAATCGGATCGAATCGAATCGAATCGGATCGAATCGAATCAAATCGAATCGAATCGAATCGAATCGAATCGAATCGAATCGAATCGAATCGAATCGAATCGAATCGAATCGAATCGAATCGAATCGTATCGAATCGAATCGAATCGAATCGAATCGAATCGAATCGAATCGGATCGAATCGAATCGGATCGGATCGAATCGAATCGAATCGAATCGGATCGGAATCGAATCGAATCGAATCGAATCGAATCGAATCGAATCGAATCGAATCGGATCGAATCGAATCGGATCGGATCGAATCGAATCGAATCGAATCGGATCGGAATCGAATCGAATCGAATCGAATCGAATCGAATAGAATCGAATCGAATCGAATCGGATCGAATCGAATCGAATCGGATCGAATCGGATCGAATCGGATCGAATCGAATCGAATCGGATCGAATCGAATCGAATCGAATCGGATCGGATCGAATCGGATCGAATCGAATCGGATCGGAATCGAATCGAATCGAATCGAATCGAATCGAATCGGATCGAATCGAATAGGATCGAATCGGATCGAATCGGATCGAATCGAATCGAATCGGATCGAATCGAATCGAATCGGATCGAATCGAATCGAATCGGATCGGATCGAATCGAATCGAATCGAATCGAATCGGATCGGAATCGAATCGAATCGAATCGAATCGGATCGAATCGAATCGGATCGGATCGAATCGAATCGAATCGAATCGGATCGGAATCAAATCGAATCGAATCGAATCGAATCGAATAGAATCGAATCGAATCGAATCGGATCGAATCGAATCGAATCGGATCGAATCGGATCGAATCGGATCGAATCGAATCGAATCGGATCGAATTGAATCGAATCGAATAGGATCGAATCGGATCGAATCGGATCGAATCGAATCGAATCGGATCGAATCGAATCGGATCGGATCGAATCGAATCGAATCGAATCGGATCGGAATCGAATCGAATCGAATCGAATCGAATCGAATCGAATCGAATCGAATCGAATCGAATCGGATCGAATCGAATCGGATCGGATCGAATCGAATCGAATCGAATCGGATCGGAATCGAATCGGATCGAATCGGATCGAATCGAATCAGATCGAATCGAATCGAATTGGATCGGATCGAATCGGATCGGATCGAATCGAATCGAATCGAATCGGATCGAATCGGATCGAATCGAATCGGATCGAATCGAATCGAATCGGATCGAATCGGATCGATTCGAATCGAATCGAATCGAATCGAATCGAATCGAATCGAATCGAATCGAATCGAATCGAATCGAATCGAATCGAATCGAATCGAATCGAATCGAATCGAATCGAATCGAATCGAATCGAATCGAATCGAATCGAATCGAATCGAATCGAATCGAATCGAATCGAATCGAATCGAATCGAATCGAATCGAATCTAATCGAATCGAATCGAATCGAATCGAATCGAATCGAATCGAATCGAATCGAATCGAATCGAATCGAATCGAATCGAATCGAATCGAATCGAATCGAATCGGATCGATTCGAATCGGATCGGATCGAATCGAATCGAATCGAATCGAATCGAATCGAATCGAATCGAATCGAATCGAATCGAATCGAATCGAATCGAATCGAATCGAATCGAAATCGAATCGGATCGAATCGGATCGAATCGGATCGAATCGAATCGGATCGAATCGGATCGAATCGAATCGGATCGAATCGGATCGAATCGAATCGGATCAAATCGAATCGAATCGGATCGAATCGAATCGAATCGAATCGAATCGGATCGGATCGAATCGGATCGGATCGGAATCGAATCGAATCGGATTGAATCGGATCGAATCGGATCGAATCGAGTCGGATCGAATCGGATCGAATCGGATCAAATCGAATCGGATCGAATCGAATCGAATCGAATCGAATCGAATCGGATCGGATCGAATCGGATCGAATCGGATCGAATCGAATCGAATCGGATCGAATCGAATCGAATCGAATCGAATCGAATCGAATCGAATCGAATCGGATCGAATCGAATCGGATCGAATCGAATCGAATCGGATCGGATCGAATCGGATCGAATCGAATCGGATCGGATCGAATCGGATCGAATCGAATCGAATCGGATCGGAATCGAATCGAATCGGATCGAATCGAATCGAATCGGATCGAATCGAATCAAATCGAATCGAATCGAATCGAATCGAATCGAATCGAATCGAATCGAATCGAATCGAATCGAATCGAATCGAATCGAATCGAATCGAATCGAATCGAATCGAATCGAATCGAATCGAATCGAATCGAATCGAATCGAATCGAATCGAATCGAATCGAATCGAATCGAATCGGATCGAATCGAATCGGATCGGATCGAATCGAATCGAATCGAATCGGATCGGAATCGAATCGAATCGAATCGAATCGAATCGAATCGAATCGAATCGGATCGAATCGAATCGGATCGGATCGAATCGAATCGAATCGAATCGGATCGGAATCGAATCGAATCGAATCGAATAGAATCGAATCGAATCGAATCGGATCGAATCGAATCGAATCGGATCGAATCGGATCGAATCGGATCGGATCGAATCGAATCGAATCGGATCGAATCGAATCGGATCGAATCGAATCGGATCGGAATCGAATCGAATCGAATCGAATCGAATCGGATCGAATCGAATAGGATCGAATCGGATCGAATCGGATCGAATCGAATCGGATCGAATCAAATCGAATCGGATCGGATCGAATCGAATCGAATCGAATCGAATCGAATCGAATCGAATCGAATCGAATCGGATCGGAATCGAATCGAATCGAATCGAATCGGATCGATTCGAATCGGATCGGATCGAATCGAATCGAATCGAATCGGATCGGAATCGAATCGAATCGAATCGAATAGAATCGAATTGAATCGAATCGGATCGAATCGAATCGAATCGAATCGAATCGAATCGAATCGGATCGAATCGAATCGAATCGAATCGGATCGAATCGAATCGAATCGGATCGGATCGAATCGGATCGAATCGAATCGAATCGGATCGGATCGGATCGAATCGGATCGAATCGAATCGAATCGGATCGGAATCGAATCGAATCGGATCGAATCGAATCGAATCGAATCGGATCGAATCGAATCAAATCGAATCGAATCGAATCGAATCGAATCGAATCGAATCGAATCGAATCGAATCGAATCGAATCGAATCGAATCGAATCGAATCGTATCGAATCGAATCGAATCGAATCGAATCGAATCGGATCGAATCGAATCGGATCGGATCGAATCGAATCGAATCGAATCGGATCGGAATCGAATCGAATCGAATCGAATCGAATCGAATCGAATCGAATCGAATCGAATCGAATCGGATCGAATCGAATCGGATCGGATCGAATCGAATCGAATCGAATCGGATCGGAATCGAATCGAATCGAATCGAATCGAATCGAATCGAATAGAATCGAATCGAATCGAATCGGATCGAATCGAATCGAATCGGATCGAATCGGATCGAATCGAATCGAATCGGATCGAATCGAATCGAATCGGATCGAATCGAATCGAATCGAATCGGATCGGATCGAATCGGATCGAATCGAATCGGATCGAAATCGAATCGAATCGAATCGAATCGAATCGAATCGGATCGAATCGAATAGGATCGAATCGGATCGAATCGGATCGAATCGAATCGAATCGGATCGAATCGAATCGAATCGGATCGGATCGAATCGAATCGAATCGAATCGAATCGAATCGGATCGGAATCGAATCGAATCGAATCGAATCGGATCGAATCGAATCGGATCGGATCGAATCGAATCGAATCGAATCGGATCGGAATCAAATCGAATCGAATCGAATCGAATCGAATAGAATCGAATCGAATCGAATCGGATCGAATCGAATCGAATCGGATCGAATCGGATCGAATCGGATCGAATCGAATCGAATCGGATCGAATCGAATCGAATCGAATCGGATCGGATCGAATCGGATCGAATCGAATCGGATCGGAATCGAATCGAATCGAATCGAATCGAATCGAATCGAATCGGATCGAATCGAATAGGATCGAATCGGATCGAATCGGATCGAATCGAATCGAATCGGATCGAATCGAATCGAATCGGATCGGATCGAATCGAATCGAATCGAATCGAATCGGATCGGAATCGAATCGAATCGAATCGAATCGGATCGAATCGAATCGGATCGGATCGAATCGAATCGAATCGAATCGGATCGGAATCAAATCGAATCGAATCGAATCGAATCGAATAGAATCGAATCGAATCGAATCGGATCGAATCGAATCGAATCGGATCGAATCGGATCGAATCGGATCGAATCGAATCGAATCGGATCGAATTGAATCGAATCGAATAGGATCGAATCGGATCGAATCGGATCGAATCGAATCGAATCGGATCGAATCGAATCGAATCGGATCGGATCGAATCGAATCGAATCGAATCGGATCGGAATCGAATCGAATCGAATCGAATCGAATCGAATCGAATCGGATCGAATCGAATCGGATCGGATCGAATCGAATCGAATCGAATCGAATCGGATCGGAATCGAATCGGATCGAATCGGATCGAATCGAATCAGATCGAATCGAATCGAATTGGATCGGATCGAATCGGATCGGATCGAATCGAATCGAATCGGATCGAATCGGATCGAATCGAATCGGATCGAATCGAATCGAATCGGATCGAATCGGATCGATTCGAATCGAATCGAATCGAATCGAATCGAATCGAATCGAATCGAATCGAATCGAATCGAATCGAATCGAATCGAATCGAATCGAATCGAATCGAATCGAATCGAATCGAATCGAATCGAATCGAATCGAATCGAATCGAATCGAATCGAATCGAATCGAATCGAATCGAATCGAATCGAATCGAATCGAATCGAATCGAATCGAATCGAATCGAATCGAATCGAATCGAATCGAATCGAATCGAATCGAATCGAATCGAATCGAATCGAATCGAATCGAATCGAATCGAATCGAATCGAATCGAATCGAATCGAATCGAATCGAATCGAATCGAATCGAATCGAATCGAATCGAATCGAATCGAATCGAATCGAATCGGATCGATTCGAATCGGATCGGATCGAATCGAATCGAATCGAATCGAATCGAATCGAATCGAATCGAATCGAATCGAATCGAATCGAATCGAATCGAATCGAATCGAATCGAATCGAAATCGAATCGGATCGAATCGGATCGAATCGGATCGAATCGAATCGGATCGAATCGGATCGAATCGAATCGGATCGAATCGGATCGAATCGAATCGGATCGAATCGAATCGAATCGGATCGAATCGAATCGAATCGAATCGAATCGGATCGGATCGAATCGGATCGGATCGGAATCGAATCGAATCGGATTGAATCGGATCGAATCGGATCGAATCGAGTCGGATCGAATCGGATCGAATCGGATCAAATCGAATCGGATCGAATCGAATCGAATCGAATCGAATCGAATCGAATCGAATCGGATCGGATCGAATCGGATCGAATCGGATCGAATCGAATCGAATCGGATCGAATCGAATCGAATCGAATCGAATCGAATCGAATCGAATCGAATCGGATCGAATC
This sequence comes from Chrysolina oricalcia, assembly GCA_944452925.2. Classification (NCBI taxonomy): domain Eukaryota; kingdom Metazoa; phylum Arthropoda; class Insecta; order Coleoptera; family Chrysomelidae; genus Chrysolina; species Chrysolina oricalcia. The sequence goes on along the minus strand of OX101808.2, from coordinate 44,337,422 downwards.
GAATCGGATCGAATCGAATCGAATCGGATCGGATCGAATCGGATCGAATCGAATCGGATCGGATCGAATCGGATCGAATTGAATCGAATCGGATCGGAATCGAATCGAATCGGATCGAATCGAATCGAATCGGATCGAATCGAATCAAATCGAATCGAATCGAATCGAATCGAATCGAATCGAATCGAATCGAATCGAATCGAATCGAATCGAATCGAATCGAATCGAATCGAATCGAATCGAATCGAATCGAATCGAATCGAATCGAATCGAATCGAATCGAATCGAATCGAATCGAATCGAATCGAATCGGATCGAATCGAATCGGATCGGATCGAATCGAATCGAATCGAATCGGATCGGAATCGAATCGAATCGAATCGAATCGAATCGAATCGAATCGGATCGAATCGAATCGGATCGAATCGAATCGAATCGAATCGAATCGGATCGGAATCGAATCGAATCGAATCGAATAGAATCGAATCGAATCGAATCGGATCGAATCGAATCGAATCGGATCGAATCGGATCGAATCGGATCGGATCGAATCGAATCGAATCGGATCGAATCGAATCGGATCGAATCGAATCGAATCGAATCGGATCGGATCGAATCGGATCGAATCGAATCGGATCGGAATCGAATCGAATCGAATCGAATCGAATCGAATCGGATCGAATCGAATAGGATCGAATCGGATCGAATCGGATCGAATCGAATCGAATCGGATCGAATCGAATCGAATCGGATCGGATCGAATCGAATCGAATCGAATCGAATCGAATCGAATCGAATCGAATCGAATCGAATCGAATCGGATCGGAATCGAATCGAATCGAATCGAATCGAATCGAATCGAATCGAATCGGATCGAATCGAATCGGATCGGATCGAATCGAATCGAATCGAATCGGATCGGAATCGAATCGAATCGAATCGAATAGAATCGAATTGAATCGAATCGGATCGAATCGAATCGAATCGAATCGAATCGAATCGAATCGAATCGGATCGAATCGAATCGAATCGAATCGGATCGAATCGAATCGAATCGGATCGGATCGAATCGGATCGAATCGAATCGAATCGGATCGGATCGGATCGAATCGGATCGAATCGAATCGAATCGGATCGGAATCGAATCGAATCGGATCGAATCGAATCGAATCGGATCGAATCGAATCAAATCGAATCGAATCGAATCGAATCGAATCGAATCGAATCGAATCGAATCGAATCGAATCGAATCGAATCGAATCGAATCGAATCGTATCGAATCGAATCGAATCGAATCGAATCGAATCGAATCGAATCGAATCGGATCGAATCGAATCGGATCGGATCGAATCGAATCGAATCGAATCGGATCGGAATCGAATCGAATTGAATCGAATCGAATCGAATCGAATCGAATCGGATCGAATCGAATCGGATCGGATCGAATCGAATCGAATCGAATCGAATCGAATCGGATCGGAATCGAATCGAATCGAATCGAATCGAATCGAATAGAATCGAATCGAATCGAATCGGATCGAATCGAATCGAATCGGATCGAATCGGATCGAATCGAATCGAATCGGATCGAATCGAATCGAATCGGATCGAATCGAATCGAATCGAATCGGATCGGATCGAATCGGATCGAATCGAATCGGATCGGAATCGAATCGAATCGAATCGAATCGAATCGAATCGGATCGAATCGAATAGGATCGAATCGGATCGAATCGGATCGAATCGAATCGAATCGGATCGAATCGAATCGAATCGGATCGGATCGAATCGAATCGAATCGAATCGAATCGAATCGAATCGAATCGAATCGGATCGGAATCGAATCGAATCGAATCGAATCGGATCGAATCGAATCGGATCGGATCGAATCGAATCGAATCGAATCGGATCGGAATCAAATCGAATCGAATCGAATCGAATCGAATAGAATCGAATCGAATCGAATCGAATCGAATCGGATCGAATCGAATCGAATCGGATCGAATCGGATCGAATCGGATCGAATCGAATCGAATCGGATCGAATTGAATCGAATCGAATAGGATCGAATCGGATCGAATCGGATCGAATCGAATCGAATCGGATCGAATCGAATCGAATCGGATCGGATCGAATCGAATCGAATCGAATCGGATCGGAATCGAATCGAATCGAATCGAATCGAATCGAATCGAATCGGATCGAATCGAATCGGATCGGATCGAATCGAATCGAATCGAATCGAATCGAATCGGATCGAATCGAATCGGATCGGATCGAATCGAATCGAATCGAATCGAATCGAATCGAATCGAATCGAATCGAATCGAATCGAATCGAATCGAATCGAAATCGAATCGGATCGAATCGGATCGAATCGGATCGAATCGAATCGGATCGAATCGGATCGAATCGAATCGGATCGAATCGGATCGAATCGAATCGGATCGAATCGAATCGAATCGATTCGAATCGAATCGAATCGAATCGAATCGGATCGGATCGAATCGGATCGGATCGGAATCGAATCGAATCGGATTGAATCGGATCGAATCGGATCGAATCGAGTCGGATCGAATCGGATCGAATCGGATCAAATCGAATCGGATCGAATCGAATCGAATCGAATCGAATCGAATCGGATCGGATCGAATCGGATCGAATCGGATCGAATCGAATCGAATCGGATCGAATCGAATCGAATCGAATCGAATCGAATCGAATCGGATCGAATCGAATCGGATCGAATCGAATCGAATCGGATCGGATCGAATCGGATCGAATCGAATCGGATCGGATCGAATCGGATCGAATCGAATCGAATCGGATCGGAATCGAATCGAATCGGATCGAATCGAATCGAATCGGATCGAATCGAATCAAATCGAATCGAATCGAATCGAATCGAATCGAATCGAATCGAATCGAATCGAATCGAATCGAATCGAATCGAATCGAATCGAATCGAATCGAATCGAATCGAATCGAATCGAATCGAATCGAATCGAATCGAATCGAATCGAATCGAATCGAATCGAATCGAATCGAATCGAATCGAATCGAATCGGATCGAATCGAATCGAATCGGATCGGATCGAATCGAATCGAATCGAATCGGATCGGAATCGAATCGAATCGAATCGAATCGAATCGAATCGAATCGGATCGAATCGAATCGGATCGGATCGAATCGAATCGAATCGAATCGAATCGGATCGGAATCGAATCGAATCGAATCGAATAGAATCGAATCGAATCGAATCGGATCGAATCGAATCGAATCGGATCGAATCGGATCGAATCGGATCGGATCGAATCGAATCGAATCGGATCGAATCGAATCGGATCGAATCGAATCGAATCGAATCGGATCGGATCGAATCGGATCGAATCGAATCGGATCGGAATCGAATCGAATCGAATCGAATCGAATCGGATCGAATCGAATAGGATCGAATCGGATCGAATCGGATCGAATCGAATCGAATCGAATCGGATCGAATCGAATCGAATCGGATCGGATCGAATCGAATCGAATCGAATCGAATCGAATCGAATCGAATCGAATCGAATCGAATCGAATCGGATCGGAATCGAATCGAATCGAATCGAATCGAATCGAATCGAATCGGATCGAATCGAATCGGATCGGATCGAATCGAATCGAATCGAATCGGATCGGAATCGAATCGAATCGAATCGAATAGAATCGAATTGAATCGAATCGGATCGAATCGAATCGAATCGAATCGAATCGAATCGAATCGAATCGAATCGGATCGAATCGAATCGAATCGGATCGAATCGAATCGAATCGGATCGGATCGAATCGGATCGAATCGAATCGAATCGGATCGGATCGGATCGAATCGGATCGAATCGAATCGAATCGGATCGGAATCGAATCGAATCGGATCGAATCGAATCGAATCGGATCGAATCGAATCAAATCGAATCGAATCGAATCGAATCGAATCGAATCGAATCGAATCGAATCGAATCGAATCGAATCGAATCGAATCGAATCGAATCGAATCGAATCGTATCGAATCGAATCGAATCGAATCGAATCGAATCGAATCGAATCGAATCGGATCGAATCGAATCGGATCGGATCGAATCGAATCGAATCGAATCGGATCGGAATCGAATCGAATCGAATCGAATCGAATCGAATCGAATCGAATCGGATCGAATCGAATCGGATCGGATCGAATCGAATCGAATCGAATCGAATCGAATCGGATCGGAATCGAATCGAATCGAATCGAATCGAATCGAATAGAATCGAATCGAATCGAATCGGATCGAATCGAATCGAATCGGATCGAATCGGATCGAATCGAATCGAATCGGATCGAATCGAATCGAATCGGATCGAATCGAATCGAATCGAATCGGATCGGATCGAATCGGATCGAATCGAATCGGATCGGAATCGAATCGAATCGAATCGAATCGAATCGAATCGGATCGAATCGAATAGGATCGAATCGGATCGAATCGGATCGAATCGAATCGAATCGGATCGAATCGAATCGAATCGGATCGGATCGAATCGAATCGAATCGAATCGAATCGAATCGAATCGGATCGGAATCGAATCGAATCGAATCGAATCGGATCGAATCGAATCGGATCGGATCGAATCGAATCGAATCGAATCGAATCGGATCGGAATCAAATCGAATCGAATCGAATCGAATAGAATCGAATCGAATCGAATCGAATCGGATCGAATCGAATCGAATCGGATCGAATCGGATCGAATCGGATCGAATCGAATCGAATCGGATCGAATTGAATCGAATCGAATAGGATCGAATCGGATCGAATCGGATCGAATCGAATCGAATCGGATCGAATCGAATCGAATCGGATCGGATCGAATCGAATCGAATCGAATCGGATCGGAATCGAATCGAATCGAATCGAATCGAATCGAATCGAATCGAATCGGATCGAATCGAATCGGATCGGATCGAATCGAATCGAATCGAATCGGATCGGAATCGAATCGGATCGAATCGGATCGAATCGAATCAGATCGAATCGAATCGAATTGGATCGGATCGAATCGGATCGGATCGTATCGAATCGAATCGGATCGAATCGGATCGAATCGAATCGGATCGAATCGAATCGAATCGGATCGAATCGGATCGATTCGAATCGAATCGAATCGAATCGAATCGAATCGAATCGAATCGAATCGAATCGAATCGAATCGAATCGAATCGAATCGAATCGAATCGAATCGAATCGAATCGAATCGAATCGAATCGAATCGAATCGAATCGAATCGAATCGAATCGAATCGAATCGAATCGAATCGAATCGAATCGAATCGAATCGAATCGAATCGAATCGAATCGGAATCGAATCGGAATCGAATCGGATCGGATCGGATCGGATCGAATCGGATCGAATCGAATCGGATCGAATCGAATCGAATCGAATCGAATCGAATCGAATCGAATCGAATCGAATCGAATCGAATCGAATCGAATCGAATCGAATCGAATCGAATCGAATCGAATCGAATCGAATCGAATCGAATCGAATCGAATCGAATCGAATCGAATCGAATCGAATCGAATCGAATCGAATCGAATCGAATCGAATCGAATCGGAATCGAATCGAATCGAATCGGAATCGAATCGGATCGAATCGGATCGAATCGGATCGAATCGAATCGGATCGAATCGGATCGAATCGAATCGGATCGAATCGGATCGAATCGGATCGAATCGAATCGAATCGAATCGAATCGAATCGAATCGAATCGGATCGAATCGGATCGAATCGAATCGAATCGAATCGGATCGGAATCGAATCGAATCGGATCGAATCGAATCGAATCGAATCGAATCGAATCGAATCGAATCGAATCGAATCGAATCGAATCGAATCGAATCGAATCGAATCGAATCGAATCGAATCGAATCGAATCGAATCGAATCGAATCGAATCGAATCGAATCGAATCGGATCGATTCGAATCGGATCGGATCGAATCGAATCGAATCGAATCGAATCGAATCGAATCGAATCGAATCGAATCGAATCGAATCGAATCGAATCGAATCGAATCGAATCGAATCGAATCGAAATCGAATCGGATCGAATCGGATCGAATCGGATCGAATCGAATCGGATCGAATCGGATCGAATCGAATCGGATCGAATCGGATCGAATCGAATCGGATCGAATCGAATCGAATCGGATCGAATCGAATCGAATCGGATCGGATCGAATCGGATCGGATCGGAATCGAATCGAATCGGATTGGATTGAATCGGATCGAATCGGATCGAATCGAGTCGGATCGAATCGGATCGAATCGGATCGAATCGAATCGGATCGAATCGAATCGAATCGAATCGAATCGAATCGGATCGGATCGAATCGGATCGAATCGGATCGAATCGAATCGAATCGGATCGAATCGAATCGAATCGAATCGAATCGAATCGAATCGAATCGAATCGAATCGAATCGAATCGAATCGAATCGAATCGAATCGAATCGAATCGAATCGAATCGAATCGAATCGAATCGAATCGAATCGGATCGAATCGAATCGGATCGGATCGAATCGAATCGAATCGAATCGGATCGGAATCGAATCGAATCGAATCGAATCGAATCGAATCGGATCGAATCGAATCGGATCGGATCGAATCGAATCGAATCGAATCGAATCGGATCGGAATCGAATCGAATCGAATCGAATCGAATAGAATCGAATCGAATCGAATCGGATCGAATCGAATCGAATCGGATCGAATCGGATCGAATCGGATCGGATCGAATCGAATCGAATCGGATCGAATCGAATCGGATCGAATCGAATCGAATCGGAATCGAATCGGAATCGAATCGGATCGGATCGGATCGGATCGAATCGGATCGAATCGAATCGGATCGAATCGAATCGAATCGAATCGAATCGAATCGAATCGAATCGAATCGAATCGAATCGAATCGAATCGAATCGAATCGAATCGAATCGAATCGAATCGAATCGAATCGAATCGAATCGAATCGAATCGAATCGAATCGAATCGAATCGAATCGGAATCGAATCGAATCGGAATCGAATCGGATCGAATCGGATCGAATCGGATCGAATCGAATCGGATCGAATCGGATCGAATCGAATCGGATCGAATCGGATCGAATCGGATCGAATCGAATCGAATCGAATCGAATCGAATCGAATCGAATCGAATCGGATCGAATCGGATCGAATCGAATCGAATCGAATCGGATCGGAATCGAATCGAATCGGATCGAATCGAATCGAATCGAATCGAATCGAATCGAATCGAATCGAATCGAATCGAATCGAATCGAATCGAATCGAATCGAATCGAATCGAATCGAATCGAATCGAATCGAATCGAATCGAATCGAATCGAATCGAATCGAATCGAATCGAATCGAATCGGATCGATTCGAATCGGATCGAATCGAATCGAATCGAATCGAATCGAATCGAATCGAATCGAATCGAATCGAATCGAATCGAATCGAATCGAATCGAATCGAAATCGAATCGGATCGAATCGGATCGAATCGGATCGAATCGAATCGGATCGAATCGGATCGAATCGAATCGGATCGAATCGGATCGAATCGAATCGGATCGAATCGAATCGAATCGGATCGAATCGAATCGGATCGGATCGAATCGGATCGGATCGGAATCGAATCGAATCGGATTGAATCGGATCGAATCGGATCGAATCGAGTCGGATCGAATCGGATCGAATCGGATCGAATCGAATCGGATCGAATCGAATCGAATCGAATCGAATCGAATCGGATCGGATCGAATCGGATCGAATCGGATCGAATCGAATCGAATCGGATCGAATCGAATCGAATCGAATCGAATCGAATCGAATCGAATCGAATCGAATCGAATCGAATCGAATCGAATCGAATCGAATCGAATCGGATCGAATCGAATCGGATCGGATCGAATCGAATCGAATCGAATCGGATCGGAATCGAATCGAATCGAATCGAATCGAATCGAATCGAATCGAATCGAATCGGATCGAATCGAATCGGATCGGATCGAATCGAATCGAATCGAATCGAATCGAATCGGATCGGAATCGAATCGAATCGAATCGAATAGAATCGAATCGAATCGAATCGGATCGAATCGAATCGAATCGAATCGGATCGAATCGGATCGAATCGGATCGGATCGAATCGAATCGAATCGGATCGAATCGAATCGGATCGAATCGAATCGAATCGAATCGGATCGGATCGAATCGGATCGAATCGAATCGGATCGGAATCGAATCGAATCGAATCGAATCGAATCGGATCGAATCGAATAGGATCGAATCGGATCGAATCGGATCGAATCGAATCGAATCGGATCGAATCGAATCGAATCGGATCGGATCGAATCGAATCGAATCGAATCGAATCGAATCGAATCGAATCGGATCGGAATCGAATCGAATCGAATCGAATCGAATCGAATCGAATCGAATCGGATCGAATCGAATCGGATCGGATCGAATCGAATCGAATCGAATCGGATCGGAATCGAATCGAATCGAATCGAATAGAATCGAATTGAATCGAATCGGATCGAATCGAATCGAATCGGATCGAATCGGATCGAATCGGATCGAATCGAATCGAATCGGATCGAATCGAATCGAATCGAATAGGATCGAATCGGATCGAATCGGATCGAATCGAATCGAATCGGATCGAATCGAATCGAATCGGATCGGATCGAATCGAATCGAATCGAATCGGATCGGAATCGAATCGAATCGAATCGAATCGAATCGAATCGAATCGGATCGAATCGAATCGGATCGGATCGAATCGAATCGAATCGAATCGGATCGGAATCGAATCGGATCGAATCGGATCGAATCGAATCAGATCGAATCGAATCGAATTGGATCGGATCGAATCGGATCGGATCGAATCGAATCGAATCGGATCGAATCGGATCGAATCGAATCGGATCGAATCGAATCGAATCGAATCGGATCGAATCGGATCGATTCGAATCGGATCGGATCGGAATCGAATCGAATCGGATTGAATCGGATCGAATCGGATCGAATCGAGTCGGATCGAATCGGATCGAATCGGATCGAATCGAATCGGATCGAATCGAATCGAATCGAATCGAATCGAATCGAATCGAATCGAATCGAATCGAATCGGATCGGATCGAATCGGATCGAATCGGATCGAATCGAATCGAATCGAATCGAATCGAATCGAATCGAATCGAATCGAATCGAATCGGATCGAATCGAATCGAATCGGATCGAATCGAATCGAATCGGATCGGATCGAATCGGATCGAATCGAATCGAATCGGATCGGAATCGAATCGAATCGGATCGAATCGAATCGAATCGAATCGAATCAAATCGAATCGAATCGAATCGAATCGAATCGAATCGAATCGAATCGAATCGAATCGAATCGAATCGAATCGAATCGAATCGAATCGAATCGAATCGAATCGAATCGAATCGGAATCGAATCGAATCGGAATCGAATCGGATCGAATCGGATCGAATCGGATCGAATCGAATCGGATCGAATCGGATCGAATCGAATCGGATCGAATCGGATCGAATCGGATCGAATCGAATCGAATCGAATCGAATCGGATCGAATCGGATCGAATCGAATCGAATCGAATCGAATCGGATCGGGATCGGAATCGAATCGAATCGGATCGAATCGAATCGAATCGAATCGAATCGAATCGAATCGAATCGAATCGAATCGAATCGAATCGAATCGGATCGATTCGAATCGGATCGGATCGAATCGAATCGAATCGAATCGAATCGAATCGAATCGAATCGAATCGAATCGAATCGAATCGAATCGAATCGAATCGAATCGAATCAAATCGAATCGAAATCGAATCGGATCGAAACGGATCGAATCGGATCGAATCGAATCGGATCGAATCGGATCGAATCGAATCGGATCGAATCGGATCGAATCGAATCGAATCGAATCGGATCGAATCGGATCGAATCGGATCGAATCGGATCGAATCGAATCGGATCGAATCGGATCGAATCGAATCGGATCGAATCGAATCGAATCGGATCGAATCGAATCGAATCGAATCGGATCGGATCGAATCGGATCGGATCGGAATCGAATCGAATCGGATTGAATCGGATCGAATCGGATCGAATCGAGTCGGATCGAATCGGATCGAATCGGATCGAATCGAATCGGATCGAATCGAATCGAATCGAATCGAATCGAATCGAATCGAATCGGATCGGATCGAATCGGATCGAATCGGATCGAATCGAATCGAATCGGATCGAATCGAATCGAATCGAATCGAATCGAATCGAATCGAATCGAATCGGATCGAATCGAATCGGATCGAATCGAATCGAATCGGATCGGATCGAATCGGATCGAATCGAATTGAATCGGATCGGATCGAATCGGATCGAATCGAATCGAATCGAATCGAATCGAATCGAATCGGATCGATTCGAATCGGATCGGATCGAATCGAATCGAATCAAATCGAATCGAAATCGAATCGGATCGAAACGGATCGAATCGGATCGAATCGAATCGGATCGAATCGGATCGAATCGAATCGGATCGAATCGGATCGAATCGAGTCGAATCGAATCGGATCGAATCGGATCGAATCGGATCGAATCGGATCGAATCGAATCGGATCGAATCGGATCGAATCGAATCGGATCGAATCGAATCGAATCGGATCGAATCGAATCGAATCGAATCGGATCGGATCGAATCGGATCGGATCGGAATCGAATCGAATCGGATTGAATCGGATCGAATCGGATCGAATCGAGTCGGATCGAATCGGATCGAATCGGATCGAATCGAATCGGATCGAATCGAATCGAATCGAATCGAATCGAATCGGATCGGATCGAATCGGATCGAATCGGATCGAATCGAATCGAATCGGATCGGATCGAATCGGATCGAATCGAATCGAATCGAATCGGATCGGATCGAATCGGATCGAATCGAATCGAATCGGATCGGAATCGAATCGAATCGGATCGAATCGAATCGAATCGGATCGAATCGAATCAAATCAAATCGAATCGAATCGAATCGAATCGAATCGAATCGAATCGAATCGAATCGAATCGAATCGAATCGAATCGAATCGAATCGAATCGAATCGAATCGAATCGAATCGAATCGAATCGAATCGAATCGAATCGAATCGAATCGAATCGAATCGAATCGAATCGAATCGAATCGAATCGAATCGAATCGAATCGAATCGAATCGAATCGAATCGGAATCGAATCGAATCGGAATCGAATCGGATCGGATCGAATCGAATCGAATCGGATCGAATCGGATCGAATCGGATCGAATCGAATCGAATCGAATCGGATCGAATCGAATCGAATCGAATCGAATCGGATCGAATCGAATCGGATCGGATCGGATCGAATCGAATCGAATCGAATCGGATCGGGATCGGAATCGAATCGAATCGAATCGAATCGAATCGAATAGAATCGAATCGAATCGAATCGGATCGAATCGAATCGAATCGGATCGAATCGGATCGAATCGGATCGAATCGAATCGAATCGGATCGAATCGAATCGAATCGAATCGGATCGGATCGAATCGGATCGAATCGAATCGGATCGGAATCGAATCGAATCGAATCGAATCGAATCGAATCGGATCGAATCGAATAGGATCGAATCGGATCGAATCGGATCGAATCGAATCGAATCGGATCGAATCGAATCGAATCGGATCGGATCGAATCGAATCGAATCGAATCGAATCGAATCGGATCGGAATCGAATCGAATCGAATCGAATCGGATCGAATCGAATCGGATCGGATCGAATCGAATCGAATCGAATCGGATCGGAATCAAATCGAATCGAATCGAATCGAATCGAATAGAATCGAATCGAATCGAATCGGATCGAATCGAATCGAATCGGATCGAATCGGATCGAATCGGATCGAATCGAATCGAATCGGATCGAATTGAATCGAATCGAATAGGATCGAATCGGATCGAATCGGATCGAATCGAATCGAATCGAATCGAATCGGATCGGATCGAATCGAATCGAATCGAATCGGATCGGAATCGAATCGAATCGAATCGAATCGAATCGAATCGGATCGAATCGAATCGGATCGGATCGAATCGAATCGAATCGAATCGGATCGGAATCGAATCGGATCGAATCGGATCGAATCGAATCAGATCGAATCGAATCGAATTGGATCGGATCGAATCGGATCGGATCGAATCGAATCGAATCGGATCGAATCGGATCGAATCGAATCGGATCGAATCGAATCGAATCGGATCGAATCGGATCGATTCGAATCGAATCGAATCGAATCGAATCGAATCGAATCGAATCGAATCGAATCGAATCGAATCGAATCGAATCGAATCGAATCGAATCGAATCGAATCGAATCGAATCGAATCGAATCGAATCGAATCGAATCGAATCGAATCGAATCGAATCGAATCGAATCGAATCGAATCGAATCGAATCGAATCGAATCGAATCGAATCGAATCGGAATCGAATCGGAATCGAATCGGATCGGATCGGATCGGATCGGATCGAATCGGATCGAATCGAATCGGATCGAATCGAATCGAATCGAATCGAATCGAATCGAATCGAATCGAATCGAATCGAATCGAATCGAATCGAATCGAATCGAATCGAATCGAATCGAATCGAATCGAATCGAATCGAATCGAATCGAATCGAATCGAATCGAATCGAATCGAATCGAATCGAATCGAATCGAATCGAATCGAATCGAATCGAATCGAATCGAATCGAATCGAATCGAATCGGAATCGAATCAAATCGGAATCGAATCGGATCGAATCGGATCGAATCGGATCGAATCGAATCGGATCGAATCGGATCGAATCGAATCGGATCGAATCGGATCGAATCGGATCGAATCGAATCGAATCGAATCGAATCGAATCGAATCGAATCGGATCGAATCGGATCGAATCGAATCGAATCGAATCGGATCGGAATCGAATCGAATCGGATCGAATCGAATCGAATCGAATCGAATCGAATCGAATCGAATCGAATCGAATCGAATCGAATCGAATCGAATCGAATCGAATCGAATCGAATCGAATCGAATCGAATCGGATCGATTCGAATCGGATCGGATCGAATCGAATCGAATCGAATCGAATCGAATCGAATCGAATCGAATCGAATCGAATCGAATCGAATCGAATCGAATCGAATCGAATCGAATCGAAATCGAATCGGATCGAATCGGATCGAATCGGATCGAATCGAATCGGATCGAATCGGATCGAATCGAATCGGATCGAATCGGATCGAATCGAATCGGATCGAATCGAATCGAATCGGATCGAATCGAATCGAATCGGATCGGATCGAATCGGATCGGATCGGAATCGAATCGAATCGGATTGAATCGGATCGAATCGGATCGAATCGAGTCGGATCGAATCGGATCGAATCGGATCGAATCGAATCGGATCGAATCGAATCGAATCGAATCGAATCGAATCGAATCGGATCGGATCGAATCGGATCGAATCGGATCGAATCGAATCGAATCGGATCGAATCGAATCGAATCGAATCGAATCGAATCGAATCGAATCGAATCGAATCGAATCGAATCGAATCGAATCGAATCGAATCGAATCGAATCGAATCGAATCGAATCGGATCGAATCGAATCGGATCGGATCGAATCGAATCGAATCGAATCGGATCGGAATCGAATCGAATCGAATCGAATCGAATCGAATCGGATCGAATCGAATCGGATCGGATCGAATCGAATCGAATCGAATCGAATCGGATCGGAATCGAATCGAATCGAATCGAATAGAATCGAATCGAATCGAATCGGATCGAATCGAATCGAATCGGATCGAATCGGATCGAATCGGATCGGATCGAATCGAATCGAATCGGATCGAATCGAATCGGATCGAATCGAATAGGATCGAATCGGATCGAATCGGATCGAATCGAATCGAATCGGATCGAATCGAATCGAATCGGATCGGATCGAATCGAATCGAATCGAATCGAATCGAATCGAATCGGATCGGAATCGAATCGAATCGAATCGAATCGAATCGAATCGAATCGAATCGAATCGAATCGAATCGGATCGAATCGAATCGGATCGGATCGAATCGAATCGAATCGAATCGAATCGGATCGGAATCGAATCGAATCGAATCGAATAGAATCGAATTGAATCGAATCGGATCGAATCGAATCGAATCGGATCGAATCGGATCGAATCGGATCGAATCGAATCGAATCGGATCGAATCGAATCGAATCGAATAGGATCGAATCGGATCGAATCGGATCGAATCGAATCGAATCGGATCGAATCGAATCGAATCGGATCGGATCGAATCGAATCGAATCGAATCGGATCGGAATCGAATCGAATCGAATCGAATCGAATCGAATCGAATCGGATCGAATCGAATCGGATCGGATCGAATCGAATCGAATCGAATCGAATCGGATCGGAATCGAATCGGATCGAATCGGATCGAATCGAATCAGATCGAATCGAATCGAATTGGATCGGATCGAATCGGATCGGATCGAATCGAATCGAATCGAATCGGATCGAATCGGATCGAATCGAATCGGATCGAATCGAATCGAATCGAATCGGATCGAATCGGATCGATTCGAATCGGATCGGATCGGAATCGAATCGAATCGGATTGAATCGGATCGAATCGGATCGAATCGGATCGAATCGAGTCGGATCGAATCGGATCGAATCGGATCGAATCGAATCGGATCGAATCGAATCGAATCGAATCGAATCGAATCGAATCGAATCGAATCGAATCGAATCGAATCGAATCGAATCGAATCGAATCGAATCGGATCGGATCGAATCGGATCGAATCGGATCGAATCGAATCGAATCGAATCGAATCGAATCGAATCGAATCGGATCGAATCGAATCGAATCGGATCGAATCGAATCGAATCGGATCGGATCGAATCGGATCGAATCGAATCGAATCGGATCGGAATCGAATCGAATCGGATCGAATCGAATCGAATCGAATCGAATCGAATCAAATCGAATCGAATCGAATCGAATCGAATCGAATCGAATCGAATCGAATCGAATCGAATCGAATCGAATCGAATCGAATCGAATCGAATCGAATCGAATCGAATCGAATCGGAATCGAATCGAATCGGAATCGAATCGGATCGAATCGGATCGAATCGGATCGAATCGAATCGGATCGAATCGGATCGAATCGAATCGGATCGAATCGGATCGAATCGGATCGAATCGAATCGAATCGAATCGAATCGGATCGAATCGGATCGAATCGAATCGAATCGAATCGAATCGGATCGGGATCGGAATCGAATCGAATCGGATCGAATCGAATCGAATCGAATCGAATCGAATCGAATCGAATCGAATCGAATCGAATCGAATCGAATCGAATCGGATCGATTCGAATCGGATCGGATCGAATCGAATCGAATCGAATCGAATCGAATCGAATCGAATCGAATCGAATCGAATCGAATCGAATCGAATCGAATCGAATCGAATCGAATCGAATCAAATCGAATCGAAATCGAATCGGATCGAAACGGATCGAATCGGATCGAATCGAATCGGATCGAATCGGATCGAATCGAATCGGATCGAATCGAATCGAATCGGATCGAATCGAATCGAATCGAATCGAATCGGATCGGATCGAATCGGATCGGATCGGAATCGAATCGAATCGGATTGAATCGGATCGAATCGGATCGAATCGAGTCGGATCGAATCGGATCGAATCGGATCGAATCGAATCGGATCGAATCGAATCGAATCGAATCGAATCGAATCGAATCGAATCGGATCGGATCGAATCGGATCGAATCGGATCGAATCGAATCGAATCGGATCGAATCGAATCGAATCGAATCGAATCGAATCGGATCGAATCGAATCGAATCGGATCGAATCGAATCGAATCGGATCGGATCGAATCGGATCGAATCGAATCGAATCGGATCGGATCGAATCGGATCGAATCGAATCGAATCGAATCGAATCGAATCGAATCGGATCGATTCGAATCGGATCGGATCGAATCGAATCGAATCAAATCGAATCGAAATCGAATCGGATCGAAACGGATCGAATCGGATCGAATCGAATCGGATCGAATCGGATCGAATCGAATCGGATCGAATCGGATCGAATCGAATCGAATCGAATCGGATCGAATCGGATCGAATCGGATCGAATCGGATCGAATCGAATCGGATCGAATCGGATCGAATCGAATCGGATCGAATCGAATCGAATCGGATCGAATCGAATCGAATCGAATCGGATCGGATCGAATCGGATCGGATCGGAATCGAATCGAATCGGATTGAATCGGATCGAATCGGATCGAATCGAGTCGGATCGAATCGGATCGAATCGGATCGAATCGAATCGGATCGAATCGAATCGAATCGAATCGAATCGAATCGGATCGGATCGAATCGGATCGAATCGGATCGAATCGAATCGAATCGGATCGAATCGAATCGAATCGAATCGAATCGAATCGAATCGAATCGGATCGAATCGAATCGAATCGGATCGAATCGAATCGAATCGGATCGGATCGAATCGGATCGAATCGAATCGAATCGGATCGGATCGAATCGGATCGAATCGAATCGAATCGGATCGGAATCGAATCGAATCGGATCGAATCGAATCGAATCGGATCGAATCGAATCAAATCAAATCGAATCGAATCGAATCGAATCGAATCGAATCGAATCGAATCGAATCGAATCGAATCGAATCGAATCGAATCGAATCGAATCGAATCGAATCGAATCGAATCGAATCGAATCGAATCGAATCGAATCGAATCGAATCGAATCGAATCGAATCGAATCGAATCGAATCGAATCGAATCGAATCGAATCGGAATCGAATCGAATCGGAATCGAATCGGATCGGATCGAATCGAATCGAATCGGATCGAATCGGATCGAATCGGATCGAATCGAATCGAATCGAATCGGATCGAATCGGATCGAACCGAATCGAATCGAATCGAATCGGAATCGAATCGAATCGAATCGAATCGAATCGAATCGAATCGGATCGGATCGATTCGAATCGGATCGGATCGAATCGAATCGAATCGAATCGAGTCGAATCGAATCGAATCGAATCGATTCGAATCGGATCGGATCGAATCGAATCGAATCGAATCGAATCGAATCGAATCGAATCGAATCGAAATCGAATCGGATCGAATCGGATCGAATCGGATCGAATCGAATCGGATCGAATCGGATCGAATCGGATCGAATCGAATCGAATCGAATCGTATCGGATCGAATCGGATCGAATCGAATCAGATCGAATCGAATCGAATTGGATCGGATCGAATCGGATCGGATCGAATCGAATCGAATCGGATCGAATCGAATCGAATCGAATCGGATCGGATCGATTCGAATCGGATCGGATCGAATCGAATCGAATCGAATCGAATCGAATCGAATCGAATCGAATCGAATCGAATCGGATCGAATCGAATCGAATCGAATCGGATCGAATCGAATCGAATCGAATCGAATCGAATCGAATCGAATCGAATCGAATCGAATCGGATCGAATCGGATCGGATCGGATCGAATCGAATCGAATCGGATCGGATCGAATCGGATCGAATCGAAACGAATCGAATCGGATCGGAATCGAATCGAATCGGATCGAATCGAATCGAATCGGATCGGATCGAATCGAATCGGATCGGATCGAATCGGATCGGATCGGATCGAATCGAATCGAATCGAATCGAATCGAATCGAATCGAATCGAATCGAATCGAATCGAATCGAATCGAATCGGAATCGAATCGAATCGGAATCGAATCGGATCGAATCGGATCGAATCGGATCGAATCGGATCGAATCGAATCGGATCGAATCGGATCGAATCGGATCGAATCGGATCGAATCGAATCGGATCGAATCGAATCGAATCGAATCGGAATCGAATCGAATCGGAATCGAATCGGATCGAATCGGATCGAATCGGATCGAATCGAATCGGATCGAATCGGATCGAATCGGATCGAATCGAATCGGATCGAATCGGATCGAATCGAATCGAATCGAATCGAATCGGAATCGAATCGAATCGGAATCGAATCGGATCGAATCGGATCGAATCGGATCGAATCGGATCGAATCGAATCGGATCGAATCGGATCGAATCGGATCGAATCGGATCGAATCGAATCGAATCGAAATCGAATCGGATCGAATCGGATCGAATCGGATCGAATCGGATCGAATCGAATCGGATCGAATCGAATCGAATCGGATCGAATCGAATCGAATCGAATCGGATCGGATCGAATCGGATCGGATCGGAATCGAATCGAATCGGATTGAATCGGATCGAATCGGATCGAATCGAGTCGGATCGAATCGGATCGAATCGGATCGAATCGAATCGGATCGAATCGAATCGAATCGAATCGAATCGAATCGGATCGGATCGAATCGGATCGAATCGGATCGAATCGAATCGAATCGGATCGAATCGAATCGAATCGAATCGAATCGAATCGGATCGAATCGAATCGAATCGGATCGAATCGAATCGAATCGGATCGGATCGAATCGGATCGAATCGAATCGAATCGGATCGGATCGAATCGGATCGAATCGAATCGAATCGGATCGGAATCGAATCGAATCGGATCGAATCGAATCGAATCGGATCGAATCGAATCAAATCGAATCGAATCGAATCGAATCGAATCGAATCGAATCGAATCGAATCGAATCGAATCGAATCGAATCGAATCGAATCGAATCGAATCGAATCGAATCGAATCGAATCGAATCGAATCGAATCGAATCGAATCGAATCGAATCGAATCGAATCGAATCGAATCGAATCGAATCGAATCGAATCGAATCGAATCGAATCGAATCGAATCGAATCGAATCGAATCGAATCGAATCGAATCGAATCGAATCGAATCGAATCGAATCGGAATCGAATCGAATCGGAATCGAATCGGATCGAATCGGATCGAATCGGATCGAATCGAATCGGATCGAATCGGATCGAATCGAATCGGATCGAATCGGATCGAATCGGATCGAATCGAATCGAATCGAATCGGATCGAATCGGATCGAACCGAATCGAATCGAATCGGATCGGAATCGAATCGAATCGGATCGAATCGAATCGAATCGAATCGAATCGAATCGAATCGAATCGAATCGAATCGAATCGAATCGAATCGAATCGAATCGAATCGAATCGAATCGAATCGGATCGATTCGAATCGGATCGGATCGAATCGAATCGAATCGAATCGAATCGAATCGAATCGAATCGAATCGAATCGAAATCGAATCGAAATCGAATCGGATCGGATCGAATCGGATCGAATCGGATCGAATCGAATCGGATCGAATCGGATCGAATCGGATCGAATCGATTCGAATCGGATCGGATCGAATCGAATCGAATCGAATCGAATCGAATCGAATCGAATCGAATCGAATCGAATCGAATCGAATCGAATCGAATCGAATCGGAATCGAATCGAATCGAATCGAATCGAATCGAATCAGATCGAATCGAATCGAATCGAATCGAATCGAATCGAATCGAATCGAATCGAATCGAATCGAATCGAATCGAATCGGATCGATTCGAATCGGATCGGATCGAATCGAATCGAATCGAATCGAATCGAATCGAATCGAATCGAATCGAATCGAATCGAATCGAAATCGAATCGGATCGGATCGAATCGGATCGAATCGGATCGAATCGAATCGGATCGAATCGGATCGAATCGGATCGAATCGATTCGAATCGGATCGGATCGAATCGAATCGAATCGAATCGAATCGAATCGAATCGAATCGAATCGAATCGAATCGAATCGAATCGAATCGAATCGAATCGGAATCGAATCGAATCGAATCGAATCGAATCGAATCGAATCGAATCGAATCGAATCGAATCGAATCGGATCGGATCGATTCGAATCGGATCGGATCGAATCGAATCGAATCGAATCGAATCGAATCGAATCGAATCGAGTCGAATCGAATCGAATCGAATCGATTCGAATCGGATCGGATCGAATCGAATCGAATCGAATTGAAATCGAATCGGATTGAATCGGATCGAATCGGATCGAATCGAATCGGATCGAATCGGATCGAATCGAATCGGATCGAATCGGATCGAATCGGATCGAATCGGATCGAATCGAATCGGATCGAATCGGATCGAATCGGATCGAATCGGATCGAATCGAATCGGATCGAATCGGATCGAATCGAATCAGATCGAATCGAATCGAATTGGATCGGATCGAATCGGATCGGATCGAATCGAATCGAATCGGATCGAATCGAATCGAATCGAATCGAATCGGATCGGATCGATTCGAATCGGATCGGATCGGATCGAATCGAATCGAATCGAATCGAATCGAATCGAATCGAATCGAATCGAATCGAATCGAATCGAATCGAATCGAATCGAATCGGATCGAATCGAATCGAATCGAATCGAATCGAATCGAATCGAATCGAATCGAATCGAATCGAATCGAATCGAATCGAATCGAATCGAATCGAATCGGAATCGAATCGAATCGGAATCGAATCGGATCGAATCGGATCGAATCGGATCGAATCGAATCGGATCGAATCGGATCGAATCGGATCGAATCGGATCGAATCGAATCGGATCGAATCGAATCGAATCGGAATCGAATCGAATCGGAATCGAATCGGATCGAATCGGATCGAATCGGATCGAATCGAATCGGATCGAATCGGATCGAATCGGATCGAATCGAATCGGATCGGATCGAATCGGATCGGATCGGATCGAATCGAATCGAATCGGATCGGATCGAATCGGATCGAATCGAATCGAATCGAATCGGATCGGAATCGAATCGAATCGGATCGAATCGAATCGGATCGGATCGAATCGAATCGAATCGAATCGAATCGAATCGAATCGAATCGAATCGAATCGAATCGAATCGAATCGAATCGAATCGAATCGAATCGAATCGAATCGAATCGAATCGAATCGAATCGAATCGAATCGAATCGAATCGAATCGAATCGAATCGAATCGAATCGAATCGGAATCGAATCGAATCGGAATCGAATCGGATCGAATCGGATCGAATCGGATCGAATCGAATCGGATCGAATCGGATCGAATCGGATCGAATCGGATCGAATCGAATCGGATCGAATCGAATCGAATCGGAATCGAATCGAATCGGAATCGAATCGGATCGAATCGGATCGAATCGGATCGAATCGAATCGGATCGAATCGGATCGAATCGGATCGAATCGAATCGGATCGAATCGGATCGAATCGAATCGGATCGAATCGAATCGAATCGAATCGAATCGGATCGGATCGGATCGAATCGGATCGGATCGAATCGAATCGAATCGAATCGGATCGAATCGGATCGAATTGAATCGGATCGAATCGAATCGAATCGGATCGGATCGAATCGGATCGAATCGGATCGGATCGGAATCGAATCGGATCGAATCGAATCGGATCGAATCGAATCGAATCGGATCGAATCGGATCGGATCGGATCGAATCGGATCGGATCGGATCGGATCGGAATCGAATCGAATCGGATCGAATCGGATCGAATCGGATCGAATCGGATCGAATCGAATCGAATCGGATCGAATCGAATCGAATCGAATCGGATCGAATCGAATCGAATCGAATCGAATCGAATCGAATCGAATCGAATCGAATCGAATCGAAACGAATCGAATCGGATCGGATCGGATCGGATCGAATCGGATCGAATCGGATCGGATCGGAATCGAATCGGATCGAATCGAATCGGATCGAATCGAATCGAATCGGATCGGATCGAATCGGATCGGATCGAATCGGATCGGATCGGATCGGAATCGAATCGAATCGGATCGAATCGGATCGAATCGGATCGAATCGAATCGGATCGAATCGAATCGAATCGAATCGGATCAAATCGAATCGAATCGGATCGGATCGAATCGGATCGAATCGGATCGAATCGGATCGAATCGGATCGAATCGAATCGGATCGAATCGGATCGAATCGGATCGAATCGAATCGGATCGAATCGAATCGAATCGGATCGGATCGAATCGGATCGGATCGAATCGAATCGAATCGAATCGGATCGGATCGGATCGGATCGAATCGGATCGAATCGAATCGAATCGAATTGAATCGGATCGAATCGAATCGAATCGAATCGAATCGGATCGAATCGAATCGAATCGGATCGAATCGGATCGAATCGGATCGAATCGAATCGAATCGGATCGAATCGAATCGGATCGAATCGAATCGAATCGAATCGAATCGAATCGAATCGAATCGAATCGAATCGAATCGAATCGAATCGAATCGAATCGAATCGAATCGAATCGAATCGAATCGAATCGAATCGAATCGAATCGAATCGAATCGAATCGAATCGAATCGGATCGATTCGAATCGGATCGGATCGAATCGAATCGAATCGAATCGAATCGAATCGAATCGAATCGAATCGAATCGAATCGAATCGGAATCGAATCGGATCGAATCGGATCGAATCGGATCGAATCGAATCGGATCGAATCGGATCGAATCGGATCGAATCGGATCGAATCGAATCGGATCGAATCGGATCGAATCGAATCGGATCGAATCGAATCGAATCGGATCGAATCGAATCGAATCGAATCGAATCGGATCGGATCGAATCGGATCGGATCGGAATCGAATCGAATCGGATTGAATCGGATCGAATCGGATCGAATCGAGTCGGATCGAATCGGATCGAATCGGATCGAATCGAATCGAATCGGATCGAATCGGATCGAATCGAATCGGATCGAATCGAATCGAATCGATCGAATCGAATCGAATCGAATCGAATCGAATCGAATCGAATCGAATCGAATCGAATCGAATCGAATCGAATCGAATCGAATCGAATCGAATCGAATCGAATCGAATCGAATCGAATCGAATCGAATCGAATCGAATCGAATCGAATCGAATCGAATCGAATCGAATCGAATCGAATCGAATCGAATCGAATCGAATCGAATCGAATCGAATCGAATCGAATCGAATCGAATCGAATCGAATCGAATCGAATCGGAATCGAATCGAATCGGAATCGAATCGGATCGAATCGGATCGAATCGGATCGAATCGAATCGGATCGAATCGGATCGAATCGAATCGGATCGAATCGGATCGAATCGGATCGAATCGAATCGAATCGAATCGAATCGAATCGGATCGGATCGGATCGAATCGGATCGGATCGAATCGAATCGAATCGAATCGGATCGGATCGAATCGGATCGGATCGGAATCGAATAGAATCGGATCGGATCGAATCGGATCGAATCGAGTCGGATCGAATCGGATCGAATCGGATCGAATCGGATCGGATCGAATCGAATCGAATCGAATCGGATCGGATCGGATCGAATCGGATCGAATCGAATCGAATCGGATCGAATCGAATCGAATCGAATCGAATCGGATCGAATCGAATCGAATCGGATCGAATCGAATCGAATCGGATCGGATCGAATCGGATCGGATCGGATCGAATCGGATCGGATCGAATCGGATCGAATCGGATCGAATCGAATCGGATCGAATCGGATCGAATCGAATCGGATCGAATCGGATCGAATCGGATCGAATCGAATCGAATCGAATCGAATCGAATCGGATCGGATCGGATCGAATCGGATCGGATCGAATCGAATCGAATCGAATCGAATCGGATCGGATCGAATCGGATCGGATCGGAATCGAATAGAATCGGATCGGATCGAATCGGATCGAATCGAGTCGGATCGAATCGGATCGAATCGGATCGAATCGGATCGGATCGAATCGAATCGAATCGAATCGAATCGGATCGGATCGGATCGAATCGGATCGAATCGAATCGAATCGGATCGAATCGAATCGAATCGAATCGAATCGAATCGAATCGAATCGGATCGAATCGAATCGAATCGGATCGGATCGAATCGGATCGGATCGATCGGATCGAATCGAATCGAATCGGATCGGAATCGAATCGAATCGGATCGAATCGAATCGAATCGGATCGGATCGAATCGAATCGAAATCGAATCGGATCGGATCGGATCGGATCGAATCGGATCGGATCGGATCGAATCGAGTCGGATCGAATCGGATCGAATCGGATCGAATCGAATCGGATCGAATCGGATCGAATCGAATCGGATCGGATCGATCGAATCGGATCGGATCGGATCGAATCGAATCGAATCGGATCGGATCGAATCGGATCGAATCGAATCGAATCGGATCGAAATCGAATCGAATCGGATCGAATCGAATCGAATCGAATCGAATCGGATCGAATCGAATCGAATCGAATCGAATCGAATCGGATCGAATCGAATCGAATCGAATCGAATCGAATCGAATCGAATCGAATCGAATCGGAATCGAATCGAATCGGAATCGAATCGAATCGGAATCGAATCGGATCGAATCGGATCGAATCGGATCGAATCGAATCGGATCGAATCGGATCGAATCGGATCGAATCGAATCGGATCGAATCGGATCGAATCGGATCGAATCGAATCGGATCGAATCGGATCGAATCGGATCGAATCGGATCGAATCGAATCGAATCGAATCGAATCGGATCGGATTGGATCGAATCGGATCTGATCGAATCGAATCGAATCATATCGAATCGGATCGAATCGAATCGGATCGAATCGAATCGAATCGGATCGGATCGAATCGGATCGAATCGGATCGGATCGAATCGAATCGAATCGAATCGAAAATCGAATCGAATCGAATCGGATCGAATCGAATCGGATCGGATCGAATCGGATCGAATCGAATCGAATCGGATCGGATCGGAATCGAATCGAATCGAATCGAATCGAATCGAATCGAATCGAATCGAATCGAATCGAATCGAATCGAATCGAATCGAATCGAATCGAATCGAATCGAATCGAATCGAATCGAATCGAATCGAATCGAATCGAATCGAATCGAATCGAATCGGATCGAATCGAATCGGATCGAATCGGATCGAATCGGATCGAATCGAATCGAATCGGATCGAATCGAATCGAATCGAATCGAATCGAATCGAATCGAATCGAATCGAATCGAATCGAATCGAATCGAATCGAATCGAATCGAATCGAATCGAATCGAATCGAATCGAATCGAATCGAATCGAATCGAATCGAATCGAATCGAATCGGATCGGATCGATTCGAATCGGATCGGATCGAATCGAATCGAATCGAATCGAATCGAATCGAATCGAATCGAATCGAATCGGAATCGAATCGGATCGAATCGGATCGAATCGGATCGAATCGAATCGAATCGGATCGAATCGAATAGGATCGAATCGGATCGAATCGAATCGAATCGAATCGAATCGAATCGAATCGAATCGAATCGAATCGAATCGAATCGAATCGAATCGGATCGAATCGAATAGGATCGAATCGGATCGAATCGGATCGAATCGAATCGAATCGAATCGGATCGGATCGAATCGGATCGGATCGGAATCGAATCGAATCGGATCGAATCGGATCGAATCGGATCGAATCGAGTCGGATCGAATCGGATCGAATCGGATCGGATCGAATCGGATCGGATCGAATCGAATCGAATCGAATCGGATCGGATCGGATCGAATCGAATCGAATCGAATCGGATCGAATCGAATCGAATCGATCGAATCGAATCGAATCGAATCGAATCGAATCGAATCGAATCGAATCGAATCGAATCGAATCGAATCGAATCGAATCGAATCGAATCGAATCGAATCGAATCGAATCGAATCGAATCGAATCGAATCGAATCGAATCGAATCGAATCGAATCGAATCGAATCGAATCGAATCGAATCGAATCGAATCGAATCGAATCGAATCGAATCGAATCGAATCGAATCGAATCGAATCGAATCGAATCGAATCGAATCGAATCGAATCGAATCGGAATCGAATCGAATCGGAATCGAATCGGATCGAATCGGATCGAATCGGATCGAATCGAATCGGATCGAATCGGATCGAATCGGATCGAATCGGATCGAATCGGATCGAATCGGATCGAATCGGATCGAATCGAATCGAATCGAATCGAATCGAATCGAATCGAATCGAATCGAATCGAATCGAATCGAATCGAATCGAATCGAATCGAATCGAATCGAATCGAATCGAATCGAATCGAATCGAATCGAATCGAATCGAATCGAATCGAATCGAATCGAATCGAATCGAATCGAATCGAATCGAATCGAATCGGAATCGAATCGAATCGGAATCGAATCGGATCGAATCGGATCGAATCGGATCGAATCGAATCGGATCGAATCGGATCGAATCGGATCGAATCGGATCGAATCGGATCGAATCGAATCGAATCGAATCGAATCGGATCGGATCGGATCGAATCGGATCGGATCGAATCGAATCGAATCGAATCGGATCGAATCGAATAGGATCGAATCGAATCGAATCGAATCGGATCGGATCGGATCGAATCGGATCGAATCGAATCGGATCGGAATCGAATCGGATCGAATCGAATCGGATCGAATCGAATCGGATCGAATCGGATCGAATCGGATCGAATCGAATCGGATCGGATCGAATCGGATCGAATCGGATCGAATCGGATCGAATCGGATCGAATCGGATCGAATCGGATCGAATCGGATCGAATCGAATCGAATCGAATCGAATCGAATCGAATCGAATCGAATCGAATCGAATCGAATCGAATCGAATCGGATCGAATCGGATCGAATCGGATCGAATCGGATCGAATCGGATCGAATCGGATCGAATCGAATCGAATCGAATCGAATCGAATCGAATCGGATCGGATCGGATCGAATCGGATCGAATCGGATCGAATCGAATCGAATCGAATCGAATCGAATCGAATCGAATCGAATCGAATCGGAATCGAATCGAATCGGAATCGAATCGGATCGAATCGGATCGAATCGGATCGGATCGAATCGGATCGAATCGGATCGAATCGAATCGGATCGAATCGAATCGAATCGAATTGGATCGGATCGAATCGGAATCGAATCGAATCGAATCGAATCGGATCGAATCGGATCGAATCGGATCGAATCGAATCGGATCGAATCGGATCGAATCGGATCGAATCGGATCGAATCGGATCGAATCGGATCGAATCGGATCGAATCGAATCGAATCGAATCGAATCGAATCGAATCGAATCGAATCGAATCGAATCGAATCGATCGAATCGAATCGAATCGAATCGAATCGAATCGAATCGAATCGAATCGAATCGAATCGAATCGAATCGAATCGAATCGAATCGAATCGAATCGGAATCGAATCGAATCGGAATCGAATCGGATCGAATCGGATCGGATCGAATCGGATCCGATCCGATTCGATCCGATCCGATCCGATTCGATCCGATCA
>OX101808.2:44280363-44309532 GCA_944452925.2 Chrysolina oricalcia | reverse complement strand
CCGATTCGATTCGATCCGATTCGATTCGATCCGATTCGATCCGATTCGATCCGACTCGATTTCGATTCGATTCGATTCGATTCGATTCGATTCGATTCGATTCGATCCGATTCGATCCGATTCGATTCGATCCGATTCGATCCGATTCGATCCGATTCGATCCGATTCGATTCGATCCGATTCGATCCGATTCGATCCGATTCGATCCGATTCGATTCGATCCGATTCGATCCGATTCGATTCGATCCGATTCGATCCGATTCGATCCGATTCGATTTCGATTCGATTCGATTCGATTCGATTCGATTCGATTCGATTCGATTCGATTCGATTCGATTCGATTCGATTCGATTCGATTCGATTCGATTCGATTCGATCCGATCCGATTCGATTCGATCCGATTCGATCCGATTCGATTCGATTCGATTCGATCCGATTCGATCCGATTCGATCCGATTCGATGATCCGATTCGATCCGATTCGATTCGATCCGATTCGATCCGATTCGATTCCGATTCGATTCGATTCCGATTCGATTCGATTCGATTCGATTCGATTCGATTCGATTCGATTCGATTCGATTCGATTCGATTCGATTCGATTCGATTCGATTCGATTCGATTCGATTCGATTCGATTCGATTCGATTCGATTCGATTCGATTCGATTCGATTCGATTCGATTCGATTCGATTCGATTCGATTCGATTTGATTCGATTCGATTCGATTTGATTCGATCCGATTCGATTCGATTCCGATCCGATTCGATTCGATTCGATTCGATCCGATTCGATCCGATCCGATTCGATTCGATTCGATCCGATTCGATCCGATCCGATTCGATTCGATTCGATCCGATTCGATTCGATTCGATTCGATCCGATTCGATTCGATTCGATTCGATTCGATTCGATTCGATTCGATTCGATTCGATTCGATTCGATTCGATCCGATTCGATTCGATTCGATCCGATTCGATCCGATTCGATCCGATCCGATTCGATCCGATCCGATTCGATCCGATCCAATTCGATTCGATTCGATCTGATTCGATTCGATCCGATTCGATCCGATTCGATTCGATCCGATTCGATCCGATTCGATCCGATTCGATCCGATTCGATTCGATCCGATTCGATCCGATTCGATCCGATTCGATCCGATTCGATTCGATCCGATTCGATCCGATTCGATTCGATCCGATTCGATCCGATTCGATCCGATTCGATTTCGATTCGATTCGATTCGATTCGATTCGATTCGATTCGATTCGATTCGATTCGATTCGATTCGATTCGATCCGATTCGATCCGATTCGATCCGATTCGATTCGATTCGATCCGATTCGATTCGATTCGATCCGATTCGATCCGATTCGATTCGATTCGATTCGATCCGATTCGATCCGATTCGATCCGATTCGATCCGATTCGATTCGATTCGATCCGATTCGATTCGATCCGATTCGATCCGATTCGATCCGATTCGATTCGATTCGATTCGATTCGATTCGATCCGATTCGATCCGATTCGATTCGATTCGATCCGATTCGATCCGATTCGATCCGATTCGATTCGATCCGATTCGATTCGATTCGATTCGATTCGATTCGATTCGATTCGATTCGATTCGATTCGATTCGATTCGATTCGATTCCGATCCGATTCGATTCGATTCGATTCGATTCGATTCGATTCGATTCGATTCGATCCGATCCGATTCGATTCGATCCGATTCGATCCGATTCGATTCGATTCGATTCGATTCCGATCCGATTCGATTCGATCCGATTCGATCCGATCCGATTCGATTCGATTCGATCCGATTCGATCCGATTCGATCCTATTCGATTCGATCCGATTCGATTCGATTCGATTCGATTCGATTCGATTCGATTCGATTCGATTCGATTCGATTCGATTCGATTCGATTCGATTCGATTCGATTCGATTCGATTCGATTCGATTCGATTCGATTCGATTCGATTCCGATCCGATTCGATTCGATCCGATTCGATCCGATCCGATTCGATTCGATTCGATCCGATTCGATTCGATCCGATCCGATTCGATTCGATTCGATTCGATTCGATTCGATCCGATTCGATCCGATTCGATCCGATTCGATCCGATTCGATTCGATTCGATTCGATTCGATTCGATTCGATTCGATTCGATTCGATTCGATTCGATTCGATCCGATCCGATCCGATCCGATTCAATTCGATTCGATTCGATTCGATCCGATTCGATCCGATCCGATTCGATCCGATCCGATTCGATTCGATTCGATTCGATCCGATCCGATTCGATCCGATTCGATTCGATTCGATTCGATTCGATTCGATTCGATTTGATCCGATTCGATTCGATTCGATCCGATTCGATTCGATCCGATTCGATCCGATTCGATCCGATTCGATTCGATTCCGATCCGATCCGATCCGATTCGATCTGATCCGATTCGATCCGATCCGATTCGATTCGATTCGATCCGATTCGATTCGATCCGATTCGATTCCGATCCGATCCGATTCGATCCGATTCGATCCGATCCGATCCGATCCGATCCGATTCGATTCGTTTCGATTCGATTCGATTCGATTCGATTCGATTCGATTCGATCCGATTCGATTCGATTCGATTCGATCCGATTCGATTCGATTCGATCCGATTCGATCCGATTCGATCCGATTCGATCCGATTCGATTCGATTCCGATCCGATCCGATCCGATTCGATCCGATCCGATCCGATCCGATTCGATCCGATTCGATTCGATTCGATCCGATTCGATTCGATCCGATTCGATTCCGATCCGATCCGATTCGATCCGATTCGATCCGATTCGATCCGATCCGATTCGATTCGATTCGATCCGATTCAATTCGATCCGATTCGATCCGATTCGATTCGATTCGATTCGATCCGATCCGATTCGATCCGATCCGATCCGATTCGATTCGATTCGATTCGATTCGATTCGATCCGATTCGATTCGATCCGATTCGATCCGATTCGATTCGATCCGATTCGATCCGATTCGATCCGATTCGATTCGATCCGATTCGATCCGATTCGATCCGATTCGATTCCGATTCGATTCGATTCCGATTCGATTCGATTCGATCCGATTCGATTCGATCCGATTCGATTCGATCCGATTCGATCCGATTCGATTCGATTCGATTCGATCCGATTCGATCCGATTCGATTCGATTCGATTCGATTCGATTCGATTCGATTCGATTCGATTCGATTCGATTCGATTCGATTCGATTCGATTCGATTCGATTCGATTCGATTCGATTCGATTCGATTCGATTCGATTCGATTCGATTCGATTCGATTCGATTCGATTCGATTCGATTCGATCCGATTCGATTCGATCCGATCCGATCCGATTCGATTCGATTCGATTCGATTCGATTCGATCCGATTCGATTCGATCCGATCCGATCCGATCCGATTCGATTCGATTCGATTCGATTCGATCCGATTCGATTCGATCCGATTCGATCCGATTCGATCCGATTCGATTCGATTCGATCCGATTCGATTCGATCCGATTCGATCCGATCCGATTCGATCCGATTCGATTCGATTCGATTCGATCCGATTCGATCCGATTCAATTCGATCCGATTCGATCCGATTCGATTCGATTCGATTCGATTCGATTCGATTCGATTCGATTCGATTCGATTCGATTCGATTCGATCCGATCCGATCCGATCCGATTCAATTCGATTCGATTCGATTCGATCCGATTCGATCCGATCCGATTCGATCCGATCCGATTCGATTCGATTCGATTCGATC
Organism: Chrysolina oricalcia; assembly: GCA_944452925.2. Classification (NCBI taxonomy): domain Eukaryota; kingdom Metazoa; phylum Arthropoda; class Insecta; order Coleoptera; family Chrysomelidae; genus Chrysolina; species Chrysolina oricalcia. The sequence goes on along the minus strand of OX101808.2, from coordinate 44,305,713 downwards.
CGATCCGATTCGATCCGATTCGATTCGATTCGATTCGATTCGATTCGATTCGATTTGATCCGATTCGATTCGATTCGATCCGATTCGATTCGATCCGATTCGATCCGATTCGATTCGATTCCGATCCGATCCGATCCGATTCGATCCGATCCGATTCGATCCGATCCGATTCGATTCGATTCGATCCGATTCGATTCGATCCGATTCGATTCCGATCCGATCCGATTCGATCCGATTCGATCCGATCCGATCCGATCCGATTCGATTCGTTTCGATTCGATTCGATTCGATTCGATTCGATTCGATTCGATCCGATTCGATTCGATTCGATTCGATCCGATTCGATTCGATTCGATCCGATTCGATCCGATTCGATCCGATTCGATCCGATTCGATTCGATTCCGATCCGATCCGATCCGATCCGATTCGATCCGATCCGATCCGATCCGATTCGATCCGATTCGATTCGATTCGATCCGATTCGATTCGATCCGATTCGATTCCGATCCGATCCGATTCGATCCGATTCGATCCGATTCGATCCGATCCGATTCGATTCGATTCGATCCGATTCAATTCGATCCGATTCGATCCGATTCGATTCGATTCGATTCGATCCGATCCGATTCGATCCGATCCGATCCGATTCGATTCGATTCGATTCGATTCGATTCGATCCGATTCGATTCGATCCGATTCGATCCGATTCGATTCGATCCGATTCGATCCGATTCGATCCGATTCGATTCGATCCGATTCGATCCGATTCGATCCGATTCGATTCCGATTCGATTCGATTCCGATTCGATTCGATTCGATTCGATCCGATTCGATTCGATCCGATTCGATTCGATCCGATTCGATCCGATTCGATTCGATTCGATTCGATCCGATTCGATCCGATTCGATTCGATTCGATTCGATTCGATTCGATTCGATTCGATTCGATTCGATTCGATTCGATTCGATTCGATTCGATTCGATTCGATTCGATTCGATTCGATTCGATTCGATTCGATTCGATTCGATTCGATTCGATTCGATTCGATTCGATTCGATTCGATTCGATTCGATTCGATTCGATTCGATTCGATCCGATTCGATTCGATCCGATCCGATCCGATTCGATTCGATTCGATTCGATTCGATTCGATCCGATTCGATTCGATTCGATCCGATCCGATCCGATCCGATTCGATTCGATTCGATTCGATTCAATCCGATTCGATTCGATCCGATTCGATCCGATTCGATCCGATTCGATTCGATTCGATCCGATTCGATCCGATCCGATTCGATCCGATTCGATTCGATTCGATTCGATCCGATTCGATCCGATTCAATTCGATTCGATTCGATTCGATTCGATTCGATTCGATTCGATTCGATTCGATTCGATTCGATTCGATTCGATTCGATTCGATTCGATTCGATTCGATTCGATTCGATTCGATCCGATTCGATTCGATCCGATTCGATCCGATTCGATTCGATCCGATTCGATCCGATTCGATCCGATCCGATTCGATTCGATCCGATTCGATCCGATTCGATTCGATTCGATTCGATCCGATTCGATCCGATTCGATCCGATTCGATTCGATTCGATTCGATCCGATTCGATTCGATTCGATTCGATCCGATTCGATCCGATTCGATCCGATTCGATCCGATTCGATTCGATCCGATTCGTTCCGATTCGATCCGATTCGATCCGATTCGATTCGATCCGATTCGATCCGATTCGATTCGATCCGATTCGATCCGATTCGATCCGATTCGATTCGATTCGATCCGATTCGATTCGATTCCGATCCGATTCGATTCGATTCGATCCGATTCGATCCGATCCGATTCGATTCGATTCGATCCGATTCGATCCGATCCGATTCGATTCGATTCGATCCGATTCGATTCGATTCCGATCCGATCCGATTCGATCCGATCCGATTCGATTCGATTCGATTCGATTCGATCCGATTCGATTCGATTCGATCCGATTCGATTCGATCCGATTCGATCCGATTCGATTCGATCCGATTCGATCCGATTCGATCCGATTCGATCCGATTCGATTCGATCCGATTCGATCCGATTCGATCCGATTCGATCCGATTCGATCCGATTCGATTCGATCCGATTCGATCCGATTCGATTCGATCCGATTCGATCCGATTCGATCCAATCCGATTCGATTCGATCCGATTCGATCCGATTCGATTCGATTCGATTCGATCCGATTCGATCCGATTCGATCCGATTCGATTCGATTCGATCCGATTCGATTCGATCCGATTCGATCCGATTCGATTCGATTCGATTCGATTCGATCCGATTCGATCCGATTCGATCCGATTCGATCCGATTCGATTCGATTCGATCCGATTCGATTCGATCCGATTCGATCCGATTCGATTCGATTCGATTCGATCCGATTCGATCCGATTCGATTCGATTCGATTCGATTCGATTCGATTCGATTCGATTCGATTCGATTCGATTCGATTCGATTCGATTCGATTCGATTCGATTCGATTCGATTCGATTCGATTCGATTCGATTCGATTCGATTCGATTCGATTCGATTCGATTCGATTCGATCCGATTCGATTCGATCCGATCCGATCCGATCCGATTCGATTCGATTCGATTCGATTCGATCCGATTCGATCCGATCCGATTCGATCCGATCCGATCCGATTCGATTCGATTCGATTCGATTCGATTCGATCCGATTCGATTCGATCCGATTCGATCCGATTCGATCCGATTCGATTCGATTCGATTCCGACCCGATCCGATCCGATTCGATCCGATCCGATCCGATTCGATCCGATCCGATTCGATTCGATTCGATCCGATTCGATTCGATCCGATTCGATTCCGATCCGATCCGATTCGATCCGATTCGATCCGATCCGATCCGATCCGATCCGATTCGATTCGATTCGATTCGATTCGATTCGATCCGATTCGATTCGATTCGATCCGATTCGATTCAATCCTATTCGATTCGATCCGATTCGATCCGATTCGATCCGATTCGATTCGATTCCGATCCCATCCGATCCGATTCGATCCGATCCGATTCGATCCGATTCGATTCGATCCGATTCGATCCGATTCGATCCGATTCGATCCGATTCGATTCGATCCGATTCGATCCGATCCGATTCGATTCGATCCGATTCGATCCGATTCGATCCAATCCGATTCGATTCGATCCGATTCGATCCGATTCGATTCGATTCGATTCGATCCGATTCGATCCGATTCGATCCGATTCGATTCGATTCGATCCGATTCGATTCGATCCGATTCGATCCGATTCGATTCGATTCGATTCGATCCGATTCGATCCGATTCGATCCGATTCGATCCGATTCGATTCGATTCGATCCGATTCGATTCGATCCGATTCGATCCGATTCGATTCGATTCGATTCGATCCGATTCGATCCGATTCGATTCGATTCGATTCGATTCGATTCGATTCGATTCGATTCGATTCGATTCGATTCGATTCGATTCGATTCGATTCGATTCGATTCGATTCGATTCGATTCGATTCGATTCGATTCGATTCGATTCGATCCGATTCGATTCGATCCGATCCGATCCGATCCGATTCGATTCGATTCGATTCGATCCGATTCGATCCGATCCGATTCGATCCGATCCGATCCGATTCGATTTGATTCGATTCGATTCGATTCGATCCGATTCGATTCGATCCGATTCGATCCGATTCGATCCGATTCGATTCGATTCGATTCCGACCCGATCCGATCCGATTCGATCCGATCCGATCCGATTCGATCCGATCCGATTCGATTCGATTCGATCCGATTCGATTCGATCCGATTCGATTCCGATCCGATCCGATTCGATCCGATTCGATCCGATCCGATCCGATCCGATCCGATTCGATTCGATTCGATTCGATTCGATTCGATCCGATTCGATTCGATTCGATCCGATTCGATTCAATCCTATTCGATTCGATCCGATTCGATCCGATTCGATCCGATTCGATTCGATTCCGATCCCATCCGATCCGATTCGATCCGATCCGATTCGATCCGATTCGATTCGATTCGATCCGATTCGATTCGATCCTATTCGATCCGATCCGATTCGATCCGATTCGATCCGATTCGATCCGATCCGATTCGATTCGATTCGATTCGATCCGATTCGATTCGATCCGATTCGATCCGATTCGATCCGATTCGATTCGATCCGATTCGATCAGATTCGATTCGATCCGATTCGATCCGATTCGATTCCGATTCGATTCGATTCCGATTCGATTCGATTCCGATTCGATTCGATTCCGATTCGATCCGATTCGATTCGATCCGATTCGATTCGATTCGATCCGATTCGATTCGATCCGATTCGATTCCGATCCGATTCGATTCGATCCGATTCGATCCGATCCGATTCGATTCGATTCGATCCGATTCGATTCGATTCGATCCGATTCGATCCGATTCGATTCGATCCGATCCGATTCGATCCGATCCAATTCGATTCGATTCGATTCCGATCCGATCCGATCCGATTCGATCCGATCCGATTCGATTCGATTCGATTCGATTCGATTCGATTCGATTCGATTCGATTCGATCCGATTCGATTCGATTCGATCCGATTCGATTCGATCCGATTCGACCCGATTCGATTCGATCCGATTCGATCCGATTCGATCCGATTCGATCTGATTCGATTCGATCCGATTCGATCCGATTCGATCCGATTCGATCCGATTCGATCCGATTCGATTCGATCCGATTCGATCCGATTCGATTCGATCCGATTCGATCCGATTCGATCCGATTCGATTTCGATTCGATTCGATTCGATTCGATTCGATTCGATTCGATTCGATTCGATTCGATCCGATTCGATCCGATTCGATTCGATCCGATTCGATCCGATTCGATCCGATTCGATCCGATTCGATTCGATTCGATTCGATTCGATTCGATTCGATTCGATTCGATTAGATTCGATCCGATCCGATTCGATTCGATTCGATTCGATCCGATTCGATTCGATTCGATCCGATTCGATCCGATCCGATTCGATTCGATTCGATCCGATCCGATCCGATTCGATCCGATCCGATTCGATTCGATTCGATCCGATTCGATTCGATTCGATCCGATTCGATCCGATCTGATTCGATTCGATTCGATTCGATCCGATTCGATTCGATCCGATTCGATCCGATTCGATTCGATTCGATTCGATCCGATTCGATCCGATTCGATCCGATTCGATTCGATTCGATTCGATCCGATTCGATTCGATCCGATTCGATCCGATTCGATCCGATTCGATTCGATCCGATTCGATCCGATTCGATTCGATCCGATCCGATTCGATCCGATCCAATTCGATTCGATTCGATTCCGATCCGATCCGATCCGATTCGATCCGATCCGATTCGATTCGATTCGATTCGATTCGATTCGATCCGATTCGATTCGATTCGATTCGATCCGATTCGATTCGATCCGATTCGATCCGATTCGATCCGACTCGATTCGATCCGATTCGATCCGATTCGATCCGATTCGATTCGATTCCGATCCGATCCGATTCGATCCGATCCGATTAGATTCGATTCGATCCGATTCGATTCGATCCGATTCGATCCGATTTGATTCGATTCGATTCGATCCGATTCGATTCGATCCGATTCGATTCCGATCCGATTCGATTCGATCCGATTCGATCCGATCCGATTCGATTCGATTCGATCCGATTCGATTCGATCCGATTCGATCCGATTCGATTCGATCCGATCCGATTCGATCCGATCCAATTCGATTCGATTCGATTCCGATCCGATCCGATCCGATTCGATCCGATCCGATTCGATTCGATTCGATTCGATTCGATTCGATCCGATTCGATTCGATTCGATTCGATCCGATTCGATTCGATCCGATTCGATCCGATTCGATTCGATCCGATTCGATCCGATTCGATCCGATTCGATCTGATTCGATTCGATCCGATTCGATCCGATTCGATCCGATTCGATCCGATTCGATCCGATTCGATTCGATCCGATTCGATTCGATCCGATTCGATCCGATTCGATCCGACTCGATTTCGATTCGATTCGATTTGATTCGATTCGATTCGATTCGATTCGATCCGATTCGATCCGATTCGATTCGATCCGATTCGATCCGATTCGATCCGATTCGATCCGATTCGATTCGATCCGATTCGATCCGATTCGATCCGATTCGATCCGATTCGATTCGATCCGATTCGATCCGATTCGATTCGATCCGATTCGATCCGATTCGATCCGATTCGATTTCGATTCGATTCGATTCGATTCGATTCGATTCGATTCGATTCGATTCGATTCGATTCGATTCGATTCGATTCGATTCGATTCGATTCGATTCGATTCGATTCGATTCGATTCGATTCGATTCGATTCGATTCGATCCGATCCGATTCGATTCGATCCGATTCGATCCGATTCGATTCGATTCGATCCGATTCGATCCGATTCGATCCGATTCGATTTGATCCGATTCGATCCGATTCGATTCGATCCGATTCGATCCGATTCGATCCGATTCGATTCCGATTCGATTCGATTCCGATTCGATTCGATTCGATTCGATTCGATTCGATTCGATTCGATTCGATTCGATTCGATTCGATTCGATTCGATTCGATTCGATTCGATTCGATTCGATTCGATTCGATTCGATTCGATTCGATTCGATTCGATTCGATTCGATTCGATTCGATTCGATTCGATTCGATTCGATTCGATTCGATTCGATTCGATTCGATTCGATTCGATTCGATTCGATTCGATTCGATTCGATTCGATTCGATTCGATTCGATTTGATTCGATTCGATTCGATTTGATTCGATCCGATTCGATTCGATTCCGATCCGATTCGATTCGATTCGATTCGATCCGATTCGATCCGATCCGATTCGATTCGATTCGATCCGATTCGATCCGATCCGATTCGATTCGATTCGATCCGATTCGATTCGATTCGATTCGATCCGATTCGATTCGATTCGATTCGATTCGATTCGATTCGATTCGATTCGATTCGATTCGATTCGATCCGATTCGATTCGATTCGATCCGATTCGATCCGATTCGATCCGATCCGATTCGATCCGATCCAATTCGATTCGATTCGATCTGATTCGATTCGATCCGATTCGATCCGATTCGATTCGATCCGATTCGATCCGATTCGATCCGATTCGATCCGATTCGATTCGATCCGATTCGATCCGATTCGATCCGATTCGATCCGATTCGATTCGATCCGATTCGATCCGATTCGATTCGATCCGATTCGATCCGATTCGATCCGATTCGATTTCGATTCGATTCGATTCGATTCGATTCGATTCGATTCGATTCGATTCGATTCGATTCGATTCGATTCGATTCGATCCGATTCGATCCGATTCGATCCGATTCGATTCGATTCGATCCGATTCGATTCGATTCGATCCGATTCGATCCGATTCGATTCGATTCGATTCGATCCGATTCGATCCGATTCGATCCGATTCGATCCGATTCGATTCGATTCGATCCGATTCGATTCGATCCGATTCGATCCGATTCGATCCGATTCGATTCGATTCGATTCGATTCGATCCGATTCGATCCGATTCGATTCGATTCGATCCGATTCGATCCGATTCGATCCGATTCGATTCGATCCGATTCGATTCGATTCGATTCGATTCGATTCGATTCGATTCGATTCGATTCGATTCGATTCGATTCGATTCGATTCCGATCCGATTCGATTCGATTCGATTCGATTCGATTCGATTCGATTCGATTCGATCCGATCCGATTCGATTCGATCCGATTCGATCCGATTCGATTCGATTCGATTCGATTCCGATCCGATTCGATTCGATCCGATTCGATCCGATCCGATTCGATTCGATTCGATCCGATTCGATCCGATTCGATCCTATTCGATTCGATCCGATTCGATTCGATTCGATTCGATTCGATTCGATTCGATTCGATTCGATTCGATTCGATTCGATTCGATTCGATTCGATTCGATTCGATTCGATTCGATTCGATTCGATTCGATTCGATTCGATTCGATTCGATTCGATTCGATTCGATTCCGATCCGATTCGATTCGATCCGATTCGATCCGATCCGATTCGATTCGATTTGATCCGATTCGATTCGATCCGATCCGATCCGATTCGATTCGATTCGATTCGATTCGATTCGATCCGATTCGATCCGATTCGATCCGATTCGATCCGATTCGATTCGATTCGATTCGATTCGATTCGATTCGATTCGATTCGATTCGATTCGATTCGATCCGATCCGATCCGATCCGATTCAATTCGATTCGATTCGATTCGATCCGATTCGATCCGATCCGATTCGATCCGATCCGATTCGATTCGATTCGATTCGATCCGATCCGATTCGATCCGATTCGATTCGATTCGATTCGATTCGATCCGATTCGATTCGATCCGATTCGATCCGATTCGATCCGATTCGATTCGATCCGATTCGATCCGATTCGATCCGATTCGATCCGATTCGATCCGATCCGATTCGATTCGATTTGATCCGATTCGATTCGATTCGATTCGATCCGATTCGATTCGATCCGATTCGATCCGATTCGATCCGATTCGATTCGATTCCGATCCGATCCGATCCGATTCGATCCGATCCGATTCGATCCGATCCGATTCGATTCGATTCGATCCGATTCGATTCGATCCGATTCGATTCCGATCCGATCCGATTCGATCCGATTCGATCCGATCCGATCCGATCCGATTCGATTCGTTTCGATTCGATTCGATTCGATTCGATTCGATTCGATTCGATCCGATTCGATTCGATTCGATTCGATCCGATTCGATTCGATTCGATCCGATTCGATCCGATTCGATCCGATTCGATCCGATTCGATTCGATTCCGATCCGATCCGATCCGATTCGATCCGATCCGATCCGATCCGATTCGATCCGATTCGATTCGATTCGATCCGATTCGATTCGATCCGATTCGATTCCGATCCGATCCGATTCGATCCGATTCGATCCGATTCGATCCGATCCGATTCGATTCGATTCGATCCGATTCAATTCGATCCGATTCGATCCGATTCGATTCGATTCGATTCGATTCGATCCGATCCGATTCGATCCGATCCGATCCGATTCGATTCGATTCGATTCGATTCGATTCGATCCGATTCGATTCGATCCGATTCGATCCGATTCGATTCGATCCGATTCGATCCGATTCGATCCGATTCGATTCGATCCGATTCGATCCGATTCGATCCGATTCGATTCCGATTCGATTCCGATTCGATTCGATTCGATCCGATTCGATTCGATTCGATTCGATCCGATTCGATCCGATTCGATCCGATTCGATTCGATCCGATTCGATCCGATTCGATCCGATTCGATTCCGATTCGATTCGATTCCGATTCGATTCGATTCGATTCGATTCGATTCGATTCGATTCGATTCGATTCGATTCGATTCGATTCGATTCGATTCGATTCGATTCGATCTGATTCGATTCGATCCGATTCGATCCGATTCGATTCGATCCGATTCGATCCGATTCGATCCGATTCGATCCGATTCGATTCGATCCGATTCGATCCGATTCGATCCGATTCGATCCGATTCGATTCGATCCGATTCGATCCGATTCGATTCGATCCGATTCGATCCGATTCGATCCGATTCGATTTCGATTCGATTCGATTCGATTCGATTCGATTCGATTCGATTCGATTCGATTCGATTCGATTCGATTCGATCCGATCCGATTCGAATCGATCCGATTCGATTCGATTCGATTCGATTCGATTCGATTCGATTCGATTCGATTCGATTCGATTCGATTCGATTCGATTCGATTCGATTCGATTCGATTCGATTCGATTCGATTCGATTCGATTCGATCCGATTCGATTCGATTCCGATCCGATTCGATTCGATTCGGTTCGATCCGATTCGATCCGATTCGATTCGATTCGATTCGATTCGATCCGATTCGATCCGATTCGATCCGATTCGATTCGATTCGATCCGATTCGATCCGATTCGATTCGATCCGATTCGATCCGATTCGATCCGATTCGATTCCGATTCGATTCGATTCCGATTCGATTCGATTCGATTCGATTCGATTCGATTCGATTCGATTCGATTCGATTCGATTCGATTCGATTCGATTCGATTCGATTCGATTCGATTCGATTCGATTCGATTCGATTCGATTCGATTCGATTCGATTCGATTCGATTCGATTCGATTCGATTCGATTCGATTCGATTCGATTCGATTCGATTCGATTCGATTCGATTCGATTCGATTCGATTCGATTCGATTCGATTCGATTCGATTCGATTCGATTCGATTCGATTCGATTCGATTCGATTCGATTCGATTCGATTCGATTCGATTCGATTCGATTCGATTCGATTCGATTCGATTCGATCCGATCCGATTCGATCCGATTCGATTCGATCCGATTCGATCCGATTCGATCCGATTCGATTCGATTCCGATCCGATCCGATTCGATCCGATCCGATTCGATTCGATTCGATTCGATCCGATTCGATTCGATTCGATTCGATCCGATTCGATCCGATCCGATTCGATTCGATTCGATCCGATTCGATCCGATTCGATCCGATTCAATTCGATTCGATCCGATCCGATTCGATCCGATCCGATTCGATTCGATTCGATCCGATTCGATCCGATCCGATTCGATTCGATTCGATCCGATTCGATCCGATTCGATCCGATTCAATTCGATTCGAACCGATCCGATTCGATCCGATCCGATTCGATTCGATTCGATTCGATTCGATTCGATCTGATTCGATTCGATCCGATTCGATCCGATTCGATCCGATTCGATTCGATCCGATTCGATCCGAATCGATCCGATTCGATTCGATCCGATCCGATTCGATCCGATCCGATTCGATTCGATTCGATCCGATTCGATTCGATTCGATTCGATTCGATTCGATTCGATTCGATTCGATTCGATTCGATTCCGATCCGATTCGATTCGATCCGATCCGATCCGATCTGATTCGATTCGATTCGATTCGATCCGATTCGATTCGATCCGATCCGATTCGATCCGATCCGATCCGATTCGATTCGATTCGATTCGATTCGATTCGATTCGATTCGATCCGATTCGATTCGATCCGATTCGATTCGATTCGATCCGATCCGATTCGATTCGATTCGATTCGATTCGATTCGATTCGATTCGATTCGATTCGATTCGATTCGATTCGATTCGATTCGATTCGATTCGATTCGATTCGATTCGATCCGATTCGATCCGATTCGATTCGATCCGATTCGATCCGATTCGATCCGATTCGATCCGATTTGATTCGATCCGATTCGATCCGATTCGATCCGATTCGATTCCGATTCGATTCGATTCGATTCGATTCGATTCGATTCGATTCGATTCGATTCGATTCGATCCGATCCGATTCGAATCGATCCGATCCGATTCGATTCGATTCGATTCGATTCGATTCGATTCGATTCGATTCGATTCGATTCGATTCGATTCGATCCGATCCGATTCGATCCGATTCGATTCGATTCGATCCGATTCGATCCGATTCGATCCGATTCGATTCGATTCGATCCGATCCGATTCGATTCGATTCGATTCGATTCGATTCGATTCGATTCGATTCGATTCGATTCGATTCGATTCGATTCGATTCGATTCGATTCGATTCGATTCGATTCGATTCGATTCGATTCGATTCGATTCCGATCCGATTCGATTCGATTCGATCCGATTCGATCCGATCCGATTCGATTCAATCCGATTCGATTCGATTCGATTCGATTCGATTCGATTCGATTCGATTCGATTCCGATCCGATTCGATTCGATCCGATTCGATCCGATTCGATCCTATTCGATTCGATCCGATTCGATTCGATTCGATTCGATTCGATTCGATTCGATTCGATTCGATTCCGATCCGATTCGATTCGATCCGATTCGATCCGATCCGATCCGATTCGATTTGATTCGATTCGATCCGATCCGATTCGATCCGATCCGATTCGATTCGATTCGATTCGATCCGATTCGATTCGATCCGATTCGATCCGATTCGATCCGATTCGATTCGATCCGATTCGATCCGATTCGATCCGATCCGATCCGATCCGATCCGATTCGATTCGATCCGATTCGATCCGATCCGATTCGATCCGATTCTATTCGATCCGATTCGATTCGATCCGATTCGATCCGATTCGATTCGATTCGATCCGATTCGATCCGATTCGATCCGATTAGATTCGATTCGATCCGATTCGATTCGATTCGATTCGATTCGATTCGATTCGATTCGATTCGATTCGATTCGATTCGATTCGATTCGATTCGATTCGATTCGATTCGATTCGATTCGATTCGATTCGATTCGATTCGATTCGATTCGATTCGATTCGATTCGATTCGATTCGATTCGATTCGATTCGATTCCGATCCGATTCGATTCGATCCGATTCGATCCGATCCGATTCGATTCGATTCGATCCGATTCGATTCGATCCGATTCGATCCGATTCGATCCGATTCGATTCGATTCGATTTAATCCGATTCGATCCGATTCGATCCGATTCGATTCGATCCGATTCGATTCGATTCGATTCGATTCGATTCGATTCGATTCGATCCGATTCGATCCGATTCGATCCGATTCGATCCGATTCGATCCGATTCGATCTGATTCGATTCGATCCGATTCGATCCGATTCGATCCGATTCGATTCCGATTCGATTCGATTCCGATTCGATTCGATTCGATTCGATTCGATTCGATTCGATTCGATTCGATTCGATTCGATTCGATTCGATTCGATTCGATTCGATTCGATTCGTTTCGATTCGATTCGATTCGATTCGATTCGATTCGATTCGATTCGATTCGATTCGATTCGATTCGATTCGATTCGATCCGATTCAATTCGATTCGATCCGATCCGATTCGATCCGATCCGATTCGATTCGATTCGATTCGATTCGATCCGATTCGATCCGATTCGATTCGATTCGATTCGATTCGATTCGATCCGATTCGATCCGATCCAATTCGATTCGATTCGATTCGATCCGATTCGATTCGATCCGATTCGATCCGATTCGATTCGATCCGATTCGATCCGATTCGATCCGATTCGATCCGATTCGATTCGATCCGATTCGATCCGATTCGATCCGATTCGATTCCGATTCGATTCGATTCGATTCGATTCGATTCGATTCGATTCGATTCGATTCGATCCGATCCGATTCGAATCGATCCGATCCGATTCGATTCGATTCGATTCGATTCGATTCGATTCGATTCGATCCGATTCGATTCGATTCGATTCGATTCGATTCGATCCGATTCGATCAGATTCGATCCGATTCGATTCGATTCGATCCGATCCGATTCGATTCGATTCGATTCGATTCGATTCGATTCGATTCGATTCGATTCGATTCGATTCGATTCGATCCGATTCGATCCGATTCGATTCGATCCGATTCGATTCGATTCGATTCGATTCGATTCGATCCGATTCGATCCGATTCGATCCGATTCGATCCGATTCGATCCGATTCGATCTGATTCGATTCGATCCGATTCGATCCGATTCGATCCGATTCGATTCCGATTCGATTCGATTCCGATTCGATTCGATTCGATTCGATTCGATTCGATTCGATTCGATTCGATTCGATTCGATTCGATTCGATTCGATTCGATTCGATTCGTTTCGATTCGATTCGATTCGATTCGATTCGATTCGATTCGATTCGAGTCGATCCGATTCAATTCGATTCGATCCGATCCGATTCGATCCGATCCGATTCGATTCGATTCGATTCGATCCGATTCGATCCGATCCGATTCGATTCGATTCGATCCGATTCGATCCGATTCGATCCGATTCAATTCGATTCGAACCGATCCGATTCGATCCGATTCGATTCGATCCGATTCGATTCGATTCGATTCGATTCGATTCGATTCGATTCGATTCGATTCGATTCGATTCGATTCGATTCGATTCGATTCGATTCGATTCGATTCCGATCCGATTCGATTCGATCCGATCCGATCCGATCCGATTCGATTCGATTCGATCCGATTCGATTCGATCCGATCCGATTCGATCCGATCCGATCCGATTCGATTCGATTCGATTCGATTCGATTCGATTCGATTCGATTCGATCCGATTCAATTCGATTCGATCCGATCCGATTCGATCCGATCCGATTCGATTCGATTCGATTCGATCCGATTCGATCCGATCCGATTCGATTCGATTCGATCCGATTCGATCCGATTCGATCCGATTCAATTCGATTCGAACCGATCCGATTCGATTCGATCCGATTCGATCCGATTCGATTCGATCCGATTCGATCCGAATCGATCCGATTCGATTCGATCCGATCCGATTCGATCCGATCCGATTCGATTCGATCCGATCCGATTCGATCCGATCCGATTCGATTCGATCCGATTCGATTCGATTCGATTCGATTCGATTCGATTCGATTCGATTCGATTCGATTCGATTCGATTCGATTCGATTCGATTCGATTCGATTCGATTCGATTCGATTCGATTCGATTCCGATCCGATTCGATTCGATCCGATCCGATCCGATCCGATTCGATTCGATTCGATCCGATTCGATTCGATCCGATCCGATTCGATCCGATCCGATCCGATTCGATTCGATTCGATTCGATTCGATTCGATTCGATTCGATTCGATTCGATTCGATCCGATTCGATTCGATCCGATTCGATTCGATTCGATTCGATCCGATTCGATTCGATCCGATTCGATCCGATTCGATCCGATTCGATTCGATTCGATCCGATTCGATCCGATTCGATCCGATTCGATCCGATTCGATTCGATCCGATTCGATCCGATTCGATCCGATTCGATCCGATTCGATCCGATCCGATCCGATCCGATTCGATTCGATCCGATTCGATCCGATTCGATCCGATCCGATTCGATTCGATCCGATTCGATCCGATTCGATCCGATTCGATTCGATTCGATCCGATTCGATCCGATTCGATTCGATTCCGATCCGATCCGATTCGATCCGATCCGATTCGATTCGATTCGATTCGATTCGATTCGATTCGATTCGATTCGATTCGATTCGATTCGATTCGATTCGATTCGATTCGATCCGATTCGATTCGATCCGATTCGATTCGATTCGATTCGATCCGATTCGATTCGATCCGATTCGATCCGATTCGATCCGATTCGATTCGATTCCGATCCGATCCGATCCGATTCGATCCGATCCGATTCGATCCGATCCGATTCGATTCGATTCGATCCGATTCGATTCGATCCGATTCGATTCCGATCCGATCCGATTCGATCCGATTCGATCCGATCCGATTCGATTCGATTCGATCCGATTCGATTCGATTCGATCCGATTCGATCCGATTCGATTCGGTTCGATTCGATCCGATCCGATTCGATCCGATCCGATTCGATTCGATTCGATTCGATTCGATTCGATTCGATTCGATTCGATTCGATTCGATTCGATTCGATTCGATTCGATTCGATACGATTCGATTCCGATCCGATTCGATTCGATCCGATTCGATCCGATCCGATTCGATTCGATCCGATTCGATTCGATTGGATTCGATTCGATTCGATTCCATTCCATTTCGATTCGATCCGATTCGATCCGATCCGATTCGATTCGATTCGATCCGATTCGATCCGATTCGATCCGATTCGATCCTATTCGATTCGATCCGATTCGATTCGATTCGATTCGATTCGATTCGATTCCGATCCGATTCGATTCGATCCGATTCGATCCGATCCGATTCGATTCGATTCGATTCGATTCGATCCGATTCGATTCGATCCGATTCGATCCGATTCGATTCGATTCGATCCGATTCGATCCGATTCGATCCGATTAGATTCGATTCGATCCGATTCGATTCGATTCGATTCGATTCGATTCGATTCGATTCGATTCGATTCGATTCGATTCGATTCGATTCGATTCGATTCGATTCGATTCGATTCGATTCGATTCGATTCGATTCGATTCGATTCGATTCGATTCGATTCGATCCGATTCGATTCGATTCGATCCGATTCGATCCCATTCGATCCGATCCGATTCGATTCGATTCGATTCGATTCGATTCGATTCGATTCGATCCGATTCGATTCGATCCGATTCGATCCGATTCGATCCGACTCGATTCGATCCGATTCGATCCGATTCGATCCGATTCGATTCGATTCCGATCCGATCCGATTCGATCCGATCCGATTCGATTCGATTCGATTCGATTCGATTCGATTCGATTCGATTCGATTCGATTCGATTCGATTCGATTCGATTCGATTCGATTCGATTCGATCCGATTCAATTCGATTCGATCCGATCCGATTCGATCCGATCCGATTCGATCCGATTCGATTCGATTCGATTCGATTCGATCCGATTCGATCCGATCCAATTCGATTCGATTCGATTCGATCCGATTCGATTCGATCCGATTCGATCCGATTCGATTCGATCCGATTCGATCCGATTCGATCCGATTCGATCCGATTCGATTCGATCCGATTCGATCCGATTCGATCCGATTCGATTCCGATTCGATTCGATTCGATTCGATTCGATTCGATTCGATTCGATTCGATTCGATTCGATTCGATTCGATCCGATCCGATTCGAATCGATCCGATCCGATTCGATTCGATTCGATTCGATCCGATTCGATTCGATTCGATTCGATCCGATTCGATTCGATCCGATTCGATCCGATTCGATCCGATTCGATTCGATTCCGATCCGATCCGATCCGATTCGATCCGATCCGATTCGATCCGATCCGATTCGATTCGATTCGATCCGATTCGATTCGATCCGATTCGATTCCGATCCGATCCGATTCGATCCGATTCGATCCGATCCGATTCGATTCGATTCGATCCGATTCGATTCGATTCGATCCGATTCGATCCGATTCGATTCGGTTCGATTCGATCCGATCCGATTCGATCCGATCCGATTCGATTCGATTCGATTCGATTCGATTCGATTCGATTCGATTCGATTCGATTCGATTCGATTCGATTCGATACGATTCGATTCCGATCCGATTCGATTCGATCCGATTCGATCCGATCCGATTCGATTCGATCCGATTCGATTCGATTCGATTCGATTCGATTCGATTCCATTCCATTTCGATTCGATCCGATTCGATCCGATCCGATTCGATTCGATTCGATCCGATTCGATCCGATTCGATCCGATTCGATCCGATTCGATCCTATTCGATTCGATCCGATCCGATTCGATTCGATTCGATTCGATTCGATTCGATTCCGATCCGATTCGATTCGATCCGATTCGATCCGATCCGATTCGATTCGATTCGATTCGATTCGATCCGATTCGATTCGATCCGATTCGATCCGATTCGATTCGATTCGATCCGATTCGATCCGATTCGATCCGATTAGATTCGATTCGATCCGATTCGATTCGATTCGATTCGATTCGATTCGATTCGATTCGATTCGATTCGATTCGATTCGATTCGATTCGATTCGATTCGATTCGATTCGATTCGATTCGATTCGATTCGATTCGATTCGATTCGATTCGATTCGATTCGATTCGATTCGATTCGATCCGATTCGATTCGATTCGATCCGATTCGATCCCATTCGATCCGATCCGATTCGATTCGATTCGATTCGATTCGATTCGATCCGATTCGATTCGATCCGATTCGATCCGATTCGATCCGACTCGATTCGATCCGATTCGATCCGATTCGATCCGATTCGATTCGATTCCGATCCGATCCGATTCGATCCGATCCGATTCGATTCGATTCAATTCGATTCGATTCGATTCGATTCGATTCGATTCGATTCGATTCGATTCGATTCGATTCGATTCGATTCGATTCGATCCGATTCAATTCGATTCGATCCGATCCGATTCGATCCGATCCGATTCGATTCGATTCGATTCGATTCGATTCGATTCGATCCGATTCGATCCGATTCGATTCGATTCGATTCGATTCGATTCGATCCGATTCGATCCGATCCAATTCGATTCGATTCGATTCGATCCGATTCGATTCGATCCGATTCGATCCGATTCGATTCGATCCGATTCGATCCGATTCGATCCGATTCGATCCGATTCGATTCGATCCGATTCGATCCGATTCGATCCGATTCGATTCCGATTCGATTCGATTCGATTCGATTCGATTCGATTCGATTCGATTCGATTCGATTCGATTCGATCCGATCCGATTCGAATCGATCCGATCCGATTCGATTCGATTCGATTCGATTCGATTCGATTCGATCCGATTCGATTCGATCCGATTCGATTCGATTCGATCCGATTCGATCAGATTCGATCCGATTCGATTCGATTCGATCCGATCCGATTCGATTCGATTCGATTCGATTCGATTCGATTCGATTCGATTCGATTCGATTCGATTCGATCCGATTCGATCCGATCCGATTCGATTCGATCCGATTCGATTCGATTCGATTCGATTCGATCCGATTCGATCCGATTCGATCCGATTCGATCCGATTCGATCCGATTCGATCTGATTCGATTCGATCCGATTCGATCCGATTCGATCCGATTCGATTCCGATTCGATTCGATTCCGATTCGATTCGATTCGATTCGATTCGATTCGATTCGATTCGATTCGATTCGATTCGATTCGATTCGATTCGTTTCGATTCGATTCGATTCGATTCGATTCGATTCGATTCGATTCGATTCGATTCGATTCGATCCGATTCAATTCGATTCGATCCGATCCGATTCGATCCGATCCGATTCGATTCGATTCGATTCGATCCGATTCGATCCGATCCGATTCGATTCGATTCGATCCGATTCGATCCGATTCGATCCGATTCAATTCGATTCGAACCGATCCGATTCGATCCGATCCGATTCGATTCGATTCGATTCGATTCGATTTGATTCGATTCGATCCGATTCGATCCGATTCGATCCGATTCGATTCGATCCGATTCGATCCGAATCGATCCGATCCGATTCGATTCGATCCGATCCGATTCGATCCGATCCGATTCGATTCGATCCGATTCGATTCGATTCGATTCGATTCGATTCGATTCGATTCGATTCGATTCGATTCGATTCGATTCGATTCGATTCCGATCCGATTCGATTCGATCCGATCCGATCCGATCCGATTCGATTCGATTCGATCCGATTCGATTCGATCCGATCCGATTCGATCCGATCCGATCCGATTCGATTCGATTCGATTCGATTCGATTCGATTCGATTCGATTCGATCCGATTCGATTCGATCCGATTCGATTCGATTCGATTCGATCCGATTCGATTCGATCCGATTCGATCCGATTCGATCCGATTCGATTCGATTCGATCCGATTCGATCCGATCCGATTCGATCCGATTCGATCCGATTCGATTCGATCCGATTCGATCCGATTCGATCCGATTCGATCCGATTCGATCCGATCCGATCCGATCCGATTCGATTCGATCCGATTCGATCCGATTCGATCCGATCCGATTCGATTCGATCCGATTCGATCCGATTCGATCCGATTCGATTCGATTCGATCCGATTCGATCCGATTCGATTCGATTCCGATCCGATCCGATTCGATCCGATCCGATTCGATTCGATTCGATTCGATTCGATTCGATTCGATTCGATTCGATTCGATTCGATTCGATTCGATTCGATTCGATTCGATTCGATTCGATTCGATTCGATCCGATTCGATTCGATCCGATTCGATTCGATTCGATCCGATTCGATTCGATCCGATTCGATCCGATTCGATCCGATTCGATTCGATTCCGATCCGATCCGATCCGATTCGATCCGATCCGATTCGATCCGATCCGATTCGATTCGATTCGATCCGATTCGATTCGATCCGATTCGATTCCGATCCGATCCGATTCGATCCGATTCGATCCGATCCGATTCGATTCGATTCGATCCGATTCGATTCGATTCGATCCGATTCGATCCGATTCGATTCGGTTCGATTCGATCCGATCCGATTCGATCCGATCCGATTCGATTCGATTCGATTCGATTCGATTCGATTCGATTCGATTCGATTCGATTCGATTCGATTCGATTCGATTCGATTCGATACGATTCGATTCCGATCCGATTCGATTCGATCCGATTCGATCCGATCCGATTCGATTCGATCCGATTCGATTCGATTCGATTCGATTCGATTCGATTCCATTCCATTTCGATTCGATCCGATTCGATCCGATCCGATTCGATTCGATTCGATCCGATTCGATCCGATTCGATCCTATTCGATTCGATCCGATTCGATTCGATTCGATTCGATTCGATTCGATTCCGATCCGATTCGATTCGATCCGATTCGATCCGATCCGATTCGATTCGATTCGATTCGATCCGATTCGATTCGATCCGATTCGATCCGATTCGATTCGATTCGATCCGATTCGATTCGATTCGATTCGATTCGATTCGATTCGATTCGATTCGATTCGATTCGATTCGATTCGATTCGATTCGATTCGATTCGATTCGATTCGATTCGATTCGATTCGATTCGATTCGATCCGATTCGATTCGATTCGATCCGATTCGATCCCATTCGATCCGATCCGATTCGATTCGATTCGATTCGATTCGATTCGATTCGATCCGATTCGATCCCATTCGATCCGATCCGATTCGATTCGATTCCGATCCGATTCGATTCGATCCGATTCGATCCGATCCGATTCGATTCGATCCGATTCGATTCGATTCGATTCGATTCGATTCGATTCCATTCCATTTCGATTCGATCCGATTCGATCCGATCCGATTCGATTCGATTCGATCCGATTCGATCCGATTCGATCCTATTCGATTCGATCCGATTCGATTCGATTCGATTCGATTCGATTCCGATCCGATTCGATTCGATCCGATTCGATCCGATCCGATTCGATTCGATTCGATTCGATCCGATTCGATTCGATCCGATTCGATCCGATTCGATTCGATTCGATCCGATTCGATCCGATTCGATCCGATTAGATTCGATTCGATCCGATTCGATTCGATTCGATTCGATTCGATTCGATTCGATTCGATTCGATTCGATTCGATTCGATTCGATTCGATTCGATTCGATTCGATTCGATTCGATTCGATTCGATTCGATTCGATTCGATTCGATTCGATTCGATTCGATTCGATTCGATTCGATTCGATTCGATTCGATTCGATTCGATTCGATTCGATCCGATTCGATTCGATTCGATCCGATTCGATCCCATTCGATCCGATCCGATTCGATTCGATTCGATTCGATTCGATTCGATTCGATCCGATTCGATTCGATCCGATTCGATCCGATTCGATCCGACTCGATTCGATCCGATTCGATCCGATTCGATCCGATTCGATTCGATTCCGATCCGATCCGATTCGATCCGATCCGATTCGATTCGATTCGATTCGATTCGATTCGATTCGATTCGATTCGATTCGATCCGATTCGATCCGATTCGATTCGATCCGATTCGATTCGATCCGATTCGATTCCGATCCGATTCGATTCGATCCGATTCGATCCGATCCGATCCGATCCGATTCGATTCGATTCGATCCGATTCGATTCGATTCGATTCGATTCGATTCGATTCGATTCGATTCGATCCGATTCGATCCGATCCGATTCGATCCGATTCGATTCGATCCGATTCGATCCGATTCGATCCGATTCGATTCGATTCCGATCCGATCCGATTCGATCCGATCCGATTCGATTCGATTCGATCCCATTCGATTCGATTCGATCCGATTCGATCCGATCCGATTCGATTCGATTCGATCCGATTCGATCCGATTCGATCCGATTCAATTCGATTCGATCCGATCCGATTCGATCCGATCCGATTCGATTCGATTCGATTCGATCCGATTCGATCCGATTCGATTCGATTCGATTCGATTCGATTCGATTCGATCCGATTCGATCCGATCCAATTCGATTCGATTCGATTCGATCCGATTCGATTCGATCCGATTCGATCCGATTCGATTCGATCCGATTCGATCCGATTCGATCCGATTCGATTCGATCCGATTCGATTCGATTCGATCCGATTCGATCCCATTCGATCCGATCCGATTCGATTCGATTCGATTCGATTCGATTCGATTCGATTCGATCCGATTCGATTCGATCCGATTCGATCCGATTCGATCCGACTCGATTCGATCCGATTCGATCCGATTCGATCCGATTCGATTCGATTCCGATCCGATCCGATTCGATCCGATCCGATTCGATCCGATTCGATTCGATTCGATTCGATTCGATTCGATTCGATCCGATTCGATCCGATCCGATTCGATCCGATTCGATTCGATCCGATTCGATCCGATTCGATCCGATTCGATTCGATTCCGATCCGATCCGATTCGATCCGATCCGATTCGATTCGATTCGATCCCATTCGATTCGATTCGATCCGATTCGATCCGATCCGATTCGATTCGATTCGATCCGATTCGATCCGATTCGATCCGATTCAATTCGATTCGATCCGATCCGATTCGATCCGATCCGATTCGATTCGATTCGATTCGATCCGATTCGATCCGATTCGATTCGATTCGATTCGATTCGATTCGATTCGATTCGATCCGATTCGATCCGATCCAATTCGATTCGATTCGATTCGATCCGATTCGATTCGATCCGATTCGATCCGATTCGATTCGATCCGATTCGATCCGATTCGATCCGATTCGATCCGATTCGATTCGATCCGATTCGATCCGATTCGATCCGATTCGATTCCGATTCGATTCGATTCGATTCGATTCGATTCGATTCGATCCGATCCGATTCGAATCGATCCGATCCGATTCGATTCGATTCGATTCGATTCGATTCGATTCGATTCGATTCGATTCGATCCGATTCGATTCGATCCGATTCGATTCGATTCGATCCGATTCGATCCGATTCGATCCGATTCGATTCGATCCGATCCGATTCGATTCGATTCGATTCGATTCGATTCGATTCGATTCGATTCGATTCGATTCGATTCGATTCGATTCGATTCGATTCGATTCGATTCGATTCGATTCGATTCGATTCGATTCGATTCGATTCGATTCGATTCGATTCGATTCGATTCGATTCGATCCGATTCGATCCGATTCGATTCGATCCGATTCGATCCGATTCGATCCGATTCGATCCGATTCGATTCGATCCGATTCGATCCGATTCGATCCGATTCGATTCCGATTCGATTCGATTCGATTCGATTCGATTCGATTCGATTCGATTCGATTCGATTCGATTCGATCCGATCCGATTCGAATCGATCCGATCCGATTCGATTCGATTCGATTCGATTCGATTCGATTCGATTCGATTCGATTCGATTCGATTCGATTCGATTCGATTCGATTCGATTCGATCCGATTCGATTCGATCCGATTCGATTCGATTCGATCCGATTCGATCCGATTCGATCCGATTCGATTCGATTCGATCCGATCCGATTCGATTCGATTCGATTCGATTCGATTCGATTCGATTCGATTCGATTCGATTCGATTCGATTCGATTCGATTCGATTCGATTCGATTCGATTCGATTCGATTCGATTCGATTCGATTCGATTCGATTCGATTCGATTCGATTCCGATCCGATTCGATTCGATTTGATCCGATTCGATCCGATCCGATTCGATTCAATCCGATTCGATTCGATTCGATTCGATTCGATTCGATTCGATTCGATTCCGATCCGATTCGATTCGATCCGATTCGATCCGATCCGATTCGATTCGATTCGATCCGATTCGATCCGATTCGATCCTATTCGATTCGATCCGATTCGATTCGATTCGATTCGATTCGATTCGATTCGATTCGATTCGATTCGATTCGATTCGATTCGATTCGATTCGATTCGATTCGATTCGATTCCGATCCGATTCGATTCGATCCGATTCGATCCGATCCGATCCGATTCGATTCGATTCGATTCGATTCGATTCGATTCGATTCGATTCGATCCGATTCGATTCGATCCGATTCGATTCGATTCGATCCGATTCGATCCGATTCGATCCGATTCGATTCGATTCGATTCGATCCGATTCAATCCGATTCGATTCGAATCGATTCGATTCGATTCGATTCGATTCGATTCCGATTCGATTCGATCCGATTCGATCCGATCCGATTCGATTCGATTCGATCCGATTCGATCCGATTCGATCCTATTCGATTCGATCCGATTCGATTCGATTCGATTCGATTCGATTCGATTCGATTCGATTCGATTCGATTCGATCCGATTCGATTCGATTCGATCCGATTCGATTCGATCCGATTCGATCCGATTCGATCCGATTCGATTCGATTCCGATCCGATCCGATCCGATTCGATCCGATCCGATTCGATCCGATCCGATTCGATTCGATTCGATTCCCATTCGATTCGATTCGATTCGATTCGATTCGATTCGATTCGATTCGATCCGATTCGATCCGATTCGATCCGATTCGATTCGATCCGATTCGATTCGATCCGATTCGATCCGATTCGATCCGATTCGATCCGATTCGATCCGATTCGATCCGATTCGATCCGATTCGATTCGATTCGATTCGATTCGATCCGATTCGATCCGATTCGATCCGATCCGATCCGATTCGATTCGATTCGATCCGATTCGATCCTATTCGATTCGATCCGATTCGATCCGATCCGATCCGATTCGATTCGATTCGATCCGATTCGATTCGATTCGATTCGATTCGATTCGATTCGATTCGATTCGATCCGATTCGATCCGATTCGATCCGATTCGATTCGATCCGATTCGATTCGATCCGATTCGATCCGATTCGATCCGATTCGATCCGATTCGATCCGATTCGATCCGATTCGATCCGATTCGATTCGATTCGATTCGATTCGATCCGATTCGATCCGATTCGATCCGATCCGATCCGATTCGATTCGATTCGATCCGATTCGATTCGATTCGATTCGATTCGATTCGATTCGATCCGATTCGATCCGATTCGATCCGATTCGATCCGATTCGATCCGATT
>OX101808.2:44272114-44280163 GCA_944452925.2 Chrysolina oricalcia | reverse complement strand
CGGATCGGATCGAATCGGATCGGATCGGAATCGAATCGAATCGGATCGAATCGGATCGAATCGGATCGAATCGAGTCGGATCGAATCGGATCGAATCGGATCGAATCGAATCGGATCGAATCGAATTGAATCGAATCGAATCGGATCGGATCGATTGGGATCGAATCGGATCGAATCGAATCGAATCGGATCGAATCGAATCGAATCGAATCGAATCGAATCGAATCGAATCGAATCGAATCGAATCGAATCGAATCGAATCGAATCGAATCGAATCGGATCGAATCGAATCGAATCGGATCGAATCGAATCGAATCGGATTGGATCGAATCGGATCGAATCGAATCGAATCGGATCGGATCGAATCGGATCGAATCGAATCGAATCGAATCGAATCGGATCGGAATCGAATCGAATCGGATCGAATCGAATCGAATCGGATCGGATCGAATCGAATCGAATCGAATCGAATCGAATCGAATCGAATCGAATCGAATCGAATCGAATCGAATCGAATCGAATCGAATCGAATCGAATCGAATCGAATCGAATCGAATCGAATCGAATCGAATCGAATCGAATCGAATCGAATCGAATCGAATCGAATCGAATCGAATCGAATCGAATCGAATCGAATCGAATCGAATCGAATCGAATCGAATCGAATCGAATCGAATCGAATCGAATCGAATCGAATCGAATCGAATCGAATCGAATCGAATCGAATCGAATCGAATCGAATCGAATCGAATCGAATCGAATCGAATCGAATCGAATCGAATCGAATCGAATCGAATCGAATCGAATCGAATCGAATCGAATCGAATCGAATCGAATCGAATCGAATCGAATCGAATCGAATCGAATCGAATCGAATCGAATCGAATCGAATCGAATCGAATCGAATCGAATCGAATCGAATCGAATCGAATCGAATCGAATCGAATCGAATCGAATCGAATCGAATCGAATCGAATCGAATCGAATCGAATCGAATCGAATCGAATCGAATCGAATCGAATCGAATCGAATCGAATCGAATCGAATCGAATCGAATCGAATCGAATCGAATCGAATCGAATCGAATCGAATCGAATCGAATCGAATCGAATCGAATCGAATCGAATCGAATCGAATCGAATTGAATCGGATCGGAATCGAATCGAATCGAATCGAATCGAATCGAATCGAATCGAATCGAATCGAATCGAATCGAATCGAATCGAATCGAATCGAATCGAATCGAATCGAATCGAATCGAATCGAATCGAATCGAATCGAATCGAATCGAATCGAATCGAATCGAATCGAATCGAATCGAATCGAATCGAATCGAATCGAATCGAATCGAATCGAATCGAATCGAATCGAATCGAATCGAATCGAATCGAATCGAATCGAATCGAATCGAATCGAATCGAATCGAATCGAATCGGATCGGAATCGAATCGAATCGAATCGAATCGAATCGAATCGAATCGAATCGAATCGAATCGAATCGAATCGAATCTAATCGGATCGAATCGGATCGAATCGGATCGAATCGGATCGAATCGGATCGAATCGAATCGAATCGGATCGAATCGGATCGAATCGAATCGAATCGAATCGAATCGAATCGAATCGAATCGAATCGAATCGAATCGAATCGAATCGAATCGAATCGAATCGAATCGAATCGAATCGAATCGAATCGAATCGAATCGAATCGAATCGAATCGAATCGAATCGAATCGAATCGAATCGAATCGGATCGGAATCGAATCGAATCGAATCGAATCGAATCGAATCGAATCGAATCGAATCGAATCGAATCGAATCGAATCGAATCGAATCGAATCGAATCGAATCGGATCGAATCGAATCTAATCGGATCGAATCGGATCGAATCGGATCGAATCGAATCGAATCGGATCGAATCGGATCGAATCGAATCGGATCGAATAGGATCGGATCGAATCGGATCGGATCGAATCGGATCGAATCGAATCGGATCGGATCGGATCGGATCGGATCGGATCGGATCGGATCGAATCGGATCGAATCGGATCGAATCGAATCGGATCGAATCGGATCGAATCGGATCGAATCGAATCGGATCGAATCGAATCGAATCGAATCGGATCGGATCGAATCGGATCGGATCGAATCGAATCGAATCGAATCGAATCGGATCGGATCGGATCGAATCGGATCGAATCGAATCGGATCGGAATCGAATCGAATCGAATCGAATCGAATCGAATCGAATCGAATCGAATCGAATCGAATCGAATCGAATCGAATCGAATCGAATCGAATCGAATCGGAATCGAATCGAATCGGAATCGAATCGGATCGAATCGGATCGAATCGGATCGAATCGAATCAGATCGAATCGGATCGAATCGGATCGAATCGGATCGAATCGGATCGAATCGGATCGAATCGAATCGAATCGAATCGAATCGAATCGAATCGAATCGGATCGAATCGAATCGAATCGAATCGGATCGGATCGAATCGGATCGAATCGGATCGAATCGAATCGAATCGAATCGGATCGAATCGGATCGAATCGGATCGAATCGAATCGGATCGAATCGAATCGGATCGGATCGAATCGAATCGGATCGAATCGAATCGGATCGGAATCGAATCGAATCGAATCGAATCGAATCGAATCGAATCGAATCGAATCGAATCGAATCGAATCGAATCGAATCGAATCGAATCGAATCGGATCGAATCGAATCTAATCGGATCGAATCGGATCGAATCGGATCGAATCGAATCGAATCGGATCGAATCGGATCGAATCGAATCGGATCGAATAGGATCGGATCGAATCGGATCGGATCGAATCGGATCGAATCGAATCGGATCGGATCGGATCGGATCGGATCGAATCGGATCGAATCGGATCGAATCGAATCGGATCGAATCGGATCGAATCGGATCGAATCGAATCGGATCGGATCGAATCGAATCGAATCGAATCGGATCGGATCGAATCGGATCGGATCGAATCGAATCGAATCGAATCGGATCGGATCGGATCGAATCGGATCGAATCGAATCGGATCGGAATCGAATCGAATCGAATCGAATCGAATCGAATCGAATCGAATCGGATCGAATCGAATAGGATCGAATCGGATCGAATCGGATCGAATCGAATCGAATCGAATCGGATCGAATCGGATCGAATCGAATCGGATCGGAATCGAATCGAATCGAATCGAATCGAATCGAATCGAATCGAATCGGATTGAATCGAATCGGATCGGATCGAATCGGATCGAATCGAATCGAATCGGATCGGAATCGAATCGAATCGAATCGAATCGAATCGAATCGAATCGAATCGAATCGAATCGAATCGAATCGAATCGAATCGAATCGAATCGAATCGAATCGAATCGAATCGAATCGAATCGAATCGAATCGAATCGAATCGAATCGAATCGAATCGAATCGAATCGAATCGAATCGAATCGAATCGAATCGAATCGAATCGGATCGGATCGAATCGAATCGAATCGGATCGAATCGGATCGAATCGGATCGAATCGAATCGAATCGGATGGAATCGAATCGGATCGAATCGAATCGAATCGAATCGAATCGAATCGAATCGAATCGGATCGGATCGATTCGAATCGGATCGGATCGAATCGAATCGAATCGAATCGAATCGAATCGAATCGAATCGAATCGAATCGAATCGGAATCGAATCGGATCGAATCGGATCGAATCGGATCGAATCGAATCGGATCGAATCGGATCGAATCGGATCGAATCGGATCGAATCGAATCGGATCGAATCGGATCGAATCGAATCGAATCGAATCGAATCGAATCGAATCGAATCGAATCGAATCGAATCGAATCGAATCGAATCGAATCGAATCGAATCGAATCGAATCGAATCGAATCGAATCGAATCGAATCGAATCGAATCGAATCGAATCGAATCGAATCGAATCGAATCGAATCGAATCGAATCGAATCGAATCGAATCGGATCGGATCGGATCGAATCGAATCGGATCGAATCGGATCGAATCGGATCGAATCGAATCGAATCGGATCGAATCGAATCGGATCGAATCGAATCGAATCGAATCGAATCGAATCGAATCGAATCGAATCGAATCGAATCGGATCGGATCGATTCGAATCGGATCGGATCGAATCGAATCGAATCGAATCGAATCGAATCGAATCGAATCGAATCGGAATCGAATCGGATCGAATCGGATCGAATCGGATCGAATCGAATCGGATCGAATCGGATCGAATCGGATCGAATCGGATCGAATCGAATCGGATCGAATCGGATCGAATCGAATCGGATCGAATCGAATCGAATCCAATTGGATCGGATCGAATCGGATCGAATCGAATCGAATCGAATCGAATCGGATCGAATCGGATCGAATCGAATCGAATCGAATCGGATCGGATCGAATCGGATCGGATCGAATCGAATTGAATCGGATCGAATCGGATCGAATCGGATCGAATCGAATCGAATCGAATCGAATCGAATCGAATCGGATCGGATCGAATCGGATCGAATCGAATCGAATCGGATCGAATCGAATCGAATCGGATCGGATCGAATCGGATCGGATCGGAATCGAATCGAATCGGATCGAATCGGATCGAATCGGATCGAATCGAATCGGATCGAATCGGATCGGATCGAATCGGATCGAATCGAATCGAATCGAATCGAATCGAATCGAATCGAATCGAATCGAATCGAATCGAATCGAATCGAATCGAATCGAATCGAATCGAATCGGATCGAATCGAATCGAATCGGATCGGATCGGATCGAATCGGATCGAATCGAATCGGATCGGAATCGAATCGGATCGAATCGAATCGGATCGAATCGAATCGGATCGAATCGGATCGAATCGAATCGAATCGAATCGAATCGAATCGAATCGGATCGGATCGAATCGGATCGGATCGGAATCGAATCGAATCGAATCGGATCGAATCGGATCGAATCGGATCGAATCGAGTCGGATCGAATCGGATCGAATCGGATCGAATCGAATCGGATCGAATCGAATCGAATCGAATCGAATCGAATCGGATCGGATCGAATGGGATCGAATCGGATCGAATCGAATCGAATCGGATCGAATCGATTCGAATCGAATCGAATCGAATCGAATCGAATCGAATCGAATCGAATCGAATCGGATCGAATCGAATCGAATCGGATCGAATCGAATCGAATCGGATTGGATCGAATCGGATCGAATCGAATCGAATCGGATCGGATCGAATCGGATCGAATCGAATCGAATCGGATCGGAATCGAATCGAATCGGATCGAATCGAATCGAATCGGATCGGATCGAATCGAATCGAATCGAATCGAATCGAATCGAATCGAATCGAATCGAATCGAATCGAATCGAATCGAATCGAATCGAATCGAATCGAATCGAATCGAATCGAATCGAATCGAATCGAATCGAATCGAATCGAATCGAATCGAATCGAATCGAATCGAATCGAATCGAATCGAATCGAATCGAATCGAATCGAATCGAATCGGAATCGAATCGAATCGGAATCGAATCGGATCGAATCGGATCGAATCGGATCGAATCGAATCAGATCGAATCGGATCGAATCGGATCGAATCGAATCGAATCGAATCGAATCGAATCGAATCGAATCGAATCGGATCGAATCGAATTGGATCGAATCGAATCGAATCGAATCGAATCGAATCGAATCGAATCGAATCGGATCGAATCGAATCTAATCGGATCGAATCGGATCGAATCGGATCGAATCGAATCGAATCGGATCGAATCGGATCGAATCGAATCGGATCGAATCGAATCGAATCGAATCGGATCGGATCGAATCGGATCGAATCGAATCGGATCGGAATCGAATCGAATCGGATCGAATCGGATCGAATCGAATCGGATCGAATCGAATCGAATCGAATCGGATCGGATCGAATCGGATCGAATCGGATCGAATCGGATCGAATCGAATCGAATCGAATCGAATCGAATCGAATCGGATCGAATCGAATCGGATCGAATCGGATCGAATCGGATCGAATCGAATCGAATCGAATCGAATCGAATCGAATCGAATCGAATCGAATCGAATCGAATCGAATCGAATCGGATCGAATCGAATCGGATCGAATCGAATCGAATCGAATCGAATCGAATCGAATCGGATCGAATCGAATCTAATCGGATCGAATCGGATCGAATCGGATCGAATCGAATCGAATCGGATCGAATCGGATCGAATCGGATCGAATCGGATCGAATCGAATCGGATCGAATCGAATCGAATCGAATCGAATCGGATCGGATCGAATCGGATCGAATCGGATCGAATCGGATCGAATCGAATCGAATCGAATCGAATCGAATCGAATCGAATCGAATCGAATCGGATCGAATCGAATCGGATCGAATCGGATCGAATCGGATCGAATCGAATCGAATCGAATCGGATCGAATCGGATCGAATCGGATCGAATCGAATCGGATCGAATCGAATCGAATCGGATCGGATCGAATCGGATCGAATCGAATCGGATCGGAATCGAATCGAATCGAATCGAATCGAATCGAATCGAATCGAATCGAATCGAATCGAATCGAATCGAATCGAATCGAATCGAATCGAATCGAATCGAATCGGATCGAATCGAATCTAATCGGATCGAATCGGATCGAATCGGATCGAATCGAATCGAATCGGATCGAATCGGATCGAATCGAATCGGATCGAATCGAATCGAATCGAATCGGATCGGATCGAATCGGATCGGATCGAATCGAATCGGATCGGAATCGAATCGAATCGAATCGAATCGAATCGAATCGGATCGAATCGAATAGGATCGAATCGGATCGAATCGGATCGAATCGAATCGAATCGGATCGGATCGAATCGGATCGAATCGAAATGGAATGGAATCGAATCGAATCGAATCGAATCGAATCGAATCGAATCGAATCGGATCGAATCGAATCGGATCGGATCGAATCGGATCGAATCGAATCGGATCGGAATCGAATCGTATCGAATCGAATCGAATCGAATCGAATCGAATCGAATCGAATCGAATCGAATCGAATCGAATCGAATCGAATCGAATCGAATCGAATCGGATCGAATCGAATCTAATCGGATCGAATCGGATCGAATCGGATCGAATCGAATCGAATCGGATCGGAATCGAATCGAATCGAATCGAATCGAATCGAATCGGATCGAATCGAATAGGATCGAATCGGATCGAATCGGATCGAATCGAATCGAATCGGATCGGATCGAATCGGATCGAATCGAAATGGAATGGAATCGAATCGAATCGAATCGAATCGAATCGAATCGAATCGAATCGAATCGGATCGAATCGAATCGGATCGGATCGAATCGGATCGAATCGAATCGGATCGGAATCGAATCGTATCGAATCGAATCGAATCGAATCGAATCGAATCGAATCGAATCGAATCGAATCGAATCGAATCGAATCGGATCAGATCGAATCGGATCGGATCGAATCGAATCGAATCGGATCGAATCGGATCGAATCGAATCGAATCGGATCGAATCGAATCGAATCGGATCGGATCGAATCGGATCGAATCGGATCGGATCGGAATCGAATCGGATCGAATCGAATCGGATCGAATCGAATCGAATCGGATCGGATCGAATCGGATCGGATCGAATCGGATCGGATCGGAATCGAATCGAATCGGATCGAATCGGATCGAATCGGATCGAATCGAATCGGATCGAATCGAATCGAATCGGATCGAATCGAATCGGATCGAATCGAATCGAATCGAATCGAATCGAATCGAATCGAATCGAATCGAATCGAATCGAATCGGATCGGATCGAATCGGATCGGATCGGAATCGAATCGAATCGGATCGAATCGGATCGAATCGAATCGAATCGGATCGAATCGGATCGAATCGGATCGAATCGAATCGGATCGGATCGAATCGGATCGAATCGGATCGAATCGAATCGGATCGG